>CM028133.1:11330000-11572500 GCA_016271365.2 Neoceratodus forsteri
TTGGGATTAATGGCAGAGGAGGGATGAGATTAGCCAGCAGGAATCTCCACATTTGAGATGGGGCATCCACAGCTTCTACTTGTGGGCAATTGAATTGGCAAGAAACTACAGCATTTTCTCTGGAGGCAAATAGATCTATTTGTTGAGTCCTGTAATACTGACACCAGGGCTGTGAAGAATATAAAATTCCACCAATAGAATACCCATGGAATTACCATTCCAATGCTGTGGAATTTTGCAAAATGCATTTAAAAATGTTGTAGAAGGTTGCCAAATATTACATTTTAGTTATTTTGACCTAGTTTTCAAAGTAGGTATCCAAATGATACCAAATATGTCAGGTATACAGGTACTAACAGGTTTCATAAATATACCAGATGTCAGAGTCCTAGACTGACATGAAGTGAATCATGGCTGGCCTGACATTTAATCAAAATATAGTTTTCAATTTTTTCCACATAATTTTACATGTTTTACCCACATTTCTCCACAGTTTCAGGACATAGAGAAATTTGCAATATGGATATGTGTACCAAGCTGTATGTCTCAAGCTTTAAAGAGCAACTGACACCATCTGGCCAACATTGCTACATTGCAGAATTAGAATAAGCATAGCCTCAGTAAATCCCATACCAAAAACTAGATGTCTATCTTACTTCATTGTAAAGTTATTAGCCATTTTGTAACCCTTATTTCGCTACCTGTTAAAAAAAGTCTGTATCAGTGAAGAGCCGCTGATGATGTCATCTAGGGACCTCACAACCTAGTATTCACTGTCAGCAAGCTTATAGGATCTGTTTCTCTAAAATTGCAAAGATCATGTGCAGTGGTTTTCACAAGTAAAACAGACAGCACCAGTCAACAAACTACAGTATGTGGGCTCTTTTATTTTTTGCTTGATCTATGAAAGCTGTTTTTCTCTGCAGCTCAAATCAGTTCATTTGAAAATTTATCTAAATTTAGCTGTAGTATTGTTTCACAGCCATCTGCTGGCCTGCCCAGGGACTTGCAGGCACAACTACCAGAGCTGAAATATCCTGTGCACTTTAATATATGCATGTCTCATAATGACGGCAGCCAAATCCCAAACAGCAAACACAGCAGAAAGAAGATGATTCCATAGTTCACAAAAGTAAGTCAGCCAAAATGAACACATATTCTAAAATGTTGATCACATCTACATGTCATCAGTAATTGAGTGACTGTTCACCATTACACTCACAATATACAAAATGCAGTAAAATATATGCATTTCCCATAATGCTCAGCAGCCAAATCCCAAACAGCAAATACATCAGAAAAACAGAGATGATAACACTTTATCTGTGTCTGTATCTGTGTTTTATTATACTTGATAATATAGGATGTCATGTTACAATCTCTTATAAAGCATAACTCCCTGTTTCTGCACTTACCATGTTGCAAGCACATTAAACCACTCCAGAGCATGGTTCTATTGTGGAATAAACTTTGTTACAAAACCTGAAACTCATATAGTTTTTAAAGCAATGTTTTTTTGAATAGTGCTCCTTGTTTTACATGTGAAAACCATTGCACATGATCTTTACAGCTTTGGAAACGCAGGTCCTATAAGCTTGCTGACATGGAATACTAGACTGTGAGGTCCATGGATTACATCATTGGCAGCTCTTTACTGAAACAGGCTTTTTTTGTACAGGTAGTGGAATCAAGGTTACAAAATAAAGGAATAATGCACAACAGGGTGTGTGTCGTGCTGGGATAATGCCACATCTGTGGTGGTTGGGCACGAGGCAGCAGACCGAGTGTGTCCAACATCCCAAGCTTGGCATTATCCCGGCACAACACACACCCTGGAGTGCATTATTCCTATTATACAATGGCATGTTATATACAGAATAAAAAAAATAATTTTAAAGGGCCGGCCCACCAGTGCAGCGTTTGGGGTTCTGCTTGTGACGCCGGTGAACAGGGTTTGAAAATGAGCCTGGGTCATAGGAGGGCTGGCCAGAGGGAGAAGGATAGAGCATCCCAAGGACTGCTCTCCTTCTCAAGGGGGTTGGGGGGTCTCTGCATTTGGTGTGAGAGTGACACTTAGTGGAAGCTGGGTGTATCACCCTGAGCACCGACACATGATCGATGGGGGGTACTGGGGTGGGACAGACACTGGTGTCATTGCACATCTCCTCCCCAGCCAATAGGGGACAAAAAATCCCTCCTCACCAGACATCTCTATGATGTCCTGCTCCCAGGCCTCGATTAGCCACCTGGCCGAGATCTCCCCCAAACAAGTTACAATACACGGTGCCGATTCCTGCTGCAGTGCCATGCTTTGCTTCCTCAGGGGCAAGCCAGGAGTGACCAGGGGAGGTGAGTGGCTCTTCAGGGTGGTGGAGGCCTTGGGGGCACTGTGACCAAGGCAGAACTCTGACGGTAAGGCGAGGAGGACAAAAAGAGAGGTGAAAATATAACAAAAAATAAATATAAAAAAATAATTTTAAAGAATGTTTTAGTTAGTGTGGGAAAATATTTCTGTTTCTTAAGAGAAGATGAGAAGAATCAAAGTAATCCAAGTAATCTCAAGAGGTTCACAGTGCTGAGACTAGACCTCTGGTGCTATGCTGGGATAGATGGGTCCAGCTCCAGACTGACCAATCACAGTCCAAGATTCTTTCTTGCCATTGTATAATGACTAATAACTTTAAAATGAAATAATGCAGTAATCTAGTTTTTGGTATGAGATTTATTGCGGGTATGCTTAATCAGATTCTGCAATGTTACACTTTTGGCATCAGTGGCTCTTTAAAGGGGGCTGTGCTATAGTTAGCCAAACATTTTGCCAAAGTTAAGTTTTAGTTATTCTAGTACAATTTGGAAGCATTCATTAAAATGTTATAAAATTTTGCAAGTATATGGGTTAATACTATTTATATATGTACCTATTTTCCGATTTCTAGCTTCAGAGGTACCTAAGTTGTATGCAGATACATATATTCATGACAATTCCCACAAAAAATGAAATGACAAAATTTAAGCAGCAATAAATTTGAAACAATACATCCTAATGTCATGAGACTTGGCACACTATTATAACACCTATCAGTAAGTAATCTGGCCAAGCATCAGATCCCTAGCTCAATATACAGCTGAATTATAACCAGATTAATAAATTTCAAAACGTGTACAAAATTCCAATGAAATTTCATGGAAATTCACAGAATTCTGTTGCAATTCCATAAGTTCAGAATTTTCGCATTCCACGCAGCTCTAACTGATACAGAAAATTAAACACTTCTGAATGCAGAAACTACTCTCCTAGATGAATGGCTTGGTGACTGAGTCATCTACCTTAACATTTTGCTCCCCTTACTAGATGAATGGCTGAGAGAAACAGAAGACTGTTCTCCATCCAGTGAAACACCTTTAGGGCTTCTGTGAGCATGTTTTCTCATTTTATACCTCCTTGATTATTAATGTATCCTACTGTCAGCACTTTGTCCAAGCATTCCATCACAGCTAGAGACTTGACCTGGTCTTGAGACTGGAGGAGGGTAAGGAAGAATACCCTCATTTCTAGGATGTTGATCTAAAGATTCTTCTCCTTCAAGTTCCACACATCCTGGATCAGAGTCAGGTTCAAAACTGCAGTCAAACAAAGAAAGCTGGTATCTATCATCAGTGTCACCTCCAGTTCGGAGAAAAGAGGAGCTTCCTTTAGATATTATGGGCGTTATCCCACTAGGCTACCGACAAGCAACAAAAAGGGGCATCCATATCAGAATCTGATAATGTTCTGAGGCTGGAGACCAACTTGAAAGAAGATGAATTTGGAAGGGCCTCATAAGGAGGGGAGCCCGCATGACTGGTTATATTGCTTCCATCACCAGCACCAGTGTCTGAAAGCTTTGTTGGTCTGACACTGTTTTTTGAGACCTAAGGTGGCAAATATCCTGAATGAGATTCTCTACTCTTTCTGGATAGGGGAACATTTTGTAAATCTGTCCACAAATACACACCCAGAGCTTCTAGACTAAGGGATGGGAGGAGACAGCTTTTCACTTTGTTCACTATCCAGTCATGTTGCCCTAGGACTCTGAATGTATGGAACTCTACCAGACATCCACAATTTCACAAGTCATGTAAGGCTTACTTGCGTCTGTTGAGCTTCTGTATCTGCACATCATTTACTGTCTCTGTTCTTATGACTGGCCCAACTGCCCAGCTACTCAATCACTGTTTGACTGCTGATTATCTTGCTCAAAAAACAAACTGTTGATGCAATAGTTCTTGTAGTTCTGTATTTGTTGCTGATTCAATGCTACTCATACACTGCATGAATTGGTTTTTTTTTACTTGTAGTATCTTACACTGTTTCAATTAAGCAATAATGCATGACAGGGTGTGCATTGTCCTGGTATAACATCAAGCCTCAAGTGGCTGCACTTAGTACTTCCTCTTTGAGTTCATTCAGTGTCATTGTTGCCATCACACTAGGTGTGGTGGCTAGGCTAAACAGCCTGAGGACTTCTTCTGTCTTATCACTGATAGTAGGTCAGCTTCACATGCACAAGACAGTGGCCACTTGTTCAGCAGGTTCTCAATCACTCTCCTCTGTAGCCAGTAGGAAGCTGGCAAAGCATTACAAACAGCTGCAAGGAGCAGTAGTAAGGTACAAATCACTCACTGACAGATATCAAAAGGTATAATTCAATCCCCCAATGCATTTTGATCAGACAGCTGCAAAACACTTCCTGACTTTGATACTGTAGCACACCAGCACAATGACAATTTCACAGCGAACACCACCACAGAGACAAATCTCACCAGGTTGCTGTGGTGGCCTGCTGTACAGCGATGCTGCAATTCCCGGTGTTTCACCCCCCACCCCGAACCAACCCTGACTTGGAGAGGGTTATTTAGAGATGGTGGTGCGGGGGGCATGGCCCCCCACGTCGGGGGTGTGGGGGGTGAAGCCCCCACAAGAAAACACTTTGTCTCTAAGGGAACAATGCCAACACTCTGCATTGTTCCCATCACTGTCAGGGATGTCGACAACAGTGTTATCGATATCTTGACATGGAACCCTTTGATACCAATAAGAACTTGTCTGCTATACAGACCAGCCAAAATAAATGAATACATACCTAAATAGACACATAAACACATAAATAAGGAAGTAATGTAGCATTAGCATTTAGCTTATTAAAATAGGGAGTAGCTTGTTTTATTTCTAGAGGCTAACACTGGTTTTCTGCTGTTTTTAAACCAGAAAACAGAACTAGAATCAATGATGACTATCCTTCCCTTTAAAAAACTTGGATAAGGAAATGAGCTTACTCTATTTCCTCAGATTTCAGACAATGTTCAAGTGTAAGAAAGCATAAAAAAGTCTATTATTGTTTAACATTGCCACAAATGGTTTAATTTGCCAGGCAGTTCTGCACTTCAGAAAGCATTTCCCAAGTTAATTTTAGTGGCAATTACAATTTACCCATTGAATTTCTGTAGCACTAATTATCTATTAATAATGTGACAAAAGCCATTTCGAATTGAAATGAGCTGCTGTTTCCACAGTAATAAAATTGCTGATATTTGAAACTAAAGTAATCTGCTCAGGCATTAGTGCCAAAAGTATTGTTTGCTTGGTTGTTGCAAACAAAATGAGTGTGGAATAGAGCAGCCTGTCATTTAAAAGGCAAGTTGGAAACAAAAACAAATGATCCTCAGGAAGTTAAACCAAATCCACTGATTCTAAAAGTTCATTATTCTAATGCGTTATCATATTTATCATGACCTTGGATCCATCTAAAAGATAGAATTTTAAAATGGATCTATCCTGGATTGACTGACCATATTTTAAAACACAGACTTGTGCCTGCATCCCTCTGGACATGCTAAACCATCTGTTATATTATCTAACATATTTGTGTCAACATCTAATTGGGGTTCATCCATGTTGTGACCACAAGAAAAACTGCAACCGTCTTTAGGATGCAAGCACAAAGCCGATATCGTGAACATCGCATCTGGTAATTGTGCCGGCTGACCCCCATTGTGCCCAATGCCCTGGGGCATGTTCTGGCTCTTTGTGGGGGGCTGTGTCCCCACAACCCCCACTGCAGCGGGCTTCACACCATGCACCCCCTGTACTTCAATATAATCACCTCCAAGTTGGAGGTGTATGAGGCAAGGGGTGCAACACCCAGATGGAGCTGTCCCTGCCAATCACCACAAAATTCAGTTTGCCAACATGACAGGTGAACTGGTTGCGGCACCCTAATTGCATTGCCCATATAATGGTATACCCTAATGTGTGGATGACTATATATTAAAAACCACTGCATATTAAATTTGTGCTTCTTTTGATACAAATTGTTGTTAATCATCAGCAATTGTCACAAACAAATGCTTTTATTTTATAAACATGGTAGGCAGATGCAGCACATGACTGCATATGTGTCTAACTTTGCTAAGAATCCAGCTGACAATAATACTTTATTCAGTGGTCGTGTTGTCTTCTAATAAGGTTTAAAGCAAATATCAAATTAATAACACAGGTCTCTCGGTTATACAGTATAAGTCACATTAAACTGTTCCATCAATGAGTTGGTTTAGCATTGTTTTGTTGAGTTAGCAATACATTTCCAACTCGTATTGTTCTAGAGCCTTTTGCCCAAAGAAGAACACCACACCCAGTATTGCTTTTGGTTGCTCAGTCGGCATACCATTTATTAAAACTTTGTCATTCAAATTTTCATCAATAATACCGAGTTCCTTTACATACCATATTTAAAACATATATTTTCATATTCTCTTTATTCAAACTATCACAATTTATATAATATTTTCATCACATTTCATATCACATTTTATATCACACTTTTTTTCCCTCTCCACCCTCCAGATGTAAACCTGAAGGGGTCTTTTTTTCCTGTCAGTTTTCTCTTTCACCCCCTGATGTAAACCTGAGGGGTTATCTCTTAATGTCTGGGCCAGGTCCAATTCCTGCCCCCCATTTCCATTCCTGGGTGTCCACACCTTTCCTCTTGTCTGGGCCAGGACCAATTCCTGTCCCCCATTTTCTGTTCCTGGGTGTCCACACCCTTTTTTCTCTTATACCCCTCCTTGGTGTAACTCCAGAATTTCCACCCTCCCCTTCAGAAAATATTTTCTTTCTCATTCTTCCCTCACTGTATCCCATAATTCCTTGGGTGGCAGATGGGAAATCAAAATTTGCCTAGCAAAAGTGAGAGAGAGCTCCTTTGTGCAGCCCATTATATCCCTCCTTTTGCACCCACCCCTTTGCTGTCTTTCTCTCTCTCTCTCTCTCCCTTCAACATATCCACGGCTCGCTTTTTTTAATGCCCCACCCCATTTTGTGAGTTCATCCTCTCTGGAGCTGAGCCCCCCTTTTCTTTCCCTGGCCCTCCTCCTATGACCACTTTTTCAAACCCCGTCCCTTGGTTTCCCAGTTCCCCCTACCCCCCATTCTCTGTCCCTCCTGCTAGGCTTCCAGGCTTATAACAAAGGGGCTTGTCTTTTAAGAGACAATCCTTCTTATTTTTGTATGCCTAACAAGCTGAAGAGCAACATTTGTAGAATGTTTTTACAACTAGGTTGAAATGCATCTGTAGCCCAGCCACAGTGCAATGCAAAGCTGCATTTTAATTCTTAAGACACAGTGTGTGCAAGGCTTTGTGCTGGATCCAGCAACACTTATGCAACTCAGTCAGAAATGCTACAGCAACTCATTGGAGGTGCAGTTTAATGTGACTTGTACTGTAGTACTGTAACTGTCCTAAGACTATTTTAAAAGAAAAATGACAACAAGGAGGAAGGCAACTACCATACAAGAAGGATTGTCAGTTGCATGGCAGGCTGCAGAATTGCCTCTGAGGCTCAAAGTTCAGAAGGTTGCATGGTTTAGCCCCACACGAGGAACTTGGGTTGAAATCCCAATACTGACACTGTAGTGCAGCATAAAGGAGGCGCTGCACTCCTGAGATGCCATCTTTCAGATGAGATGTTAAATTGAGGTCCCATTGGCCAGTCGTGATGGTTTATAGGTGGACATTAAGAATCCATGGTGGAACTTGGCCCAGTGGCATGGAAGCATCAGTCTGTCTTACCTCCTACCATGCTGGCAACCCAGTCTGATAATGAGTTTGGAACATCAGGGTCAGCCAGAGGCAAGTGAGGACTGAGTGACCTATGGACTGCTTCCTGTCTGAGGGTGGAGGGCATGTTGTCCCATCCATAGACTGCTGCCAGGTGAAGGCCTGGTAGCAGTAGAGCTCACATGGCAAGAAGGGTGGGCCCACAGTAGCCGGATGTATGTGTGCCTCCACACACATGTATATGTACTCTGCAGCAGGGCTGGAAGAAAATGTAAGAATTGTTGAGGATCTCAATGAAGCCCTGATGCCTGTCCTTGATACAAACTACCACCCAGGACCTTGGTTTGCACTAGATTTGTGACTGGGAGAAGTGAATCACTCCCTCCTCTGGCTCTCATGGGACTGAAGTCATGGGGGAACCAACCCATGACCAGATGAGTCCTAAGGAAGGTAGTCACCAGTTGGGGGAGGAAGAAACATGGTTCAACAGCCACCCCTTACCCACCAGTAGAGAAAAACCTCTATGGAAAAAAATATCTTATGGCACTTCTTTAAAAAGAATAGGGGATTTCTTCAATGTCCTGGCTAAATTTTCCCCCTATTCACTAAATAATATCACCAACAGCTTAGTCAGAGTCAGTATGTTAGTTTATTCATCTGCCCCCTCCCCCACTGCTTCTAGGATGAGGCTAAAACTAGACAGAGTTGCCCACCCCTCCATCACTGGTCAACAAAAACTAAATAAAACAACTGAAATAGAAAAAAAGCATCTGGTAGGAATCGTATTTGCAAGCATCTCCGTGAGCTTGGAACAGGACCAGAAAGCACACTGTGTGAACTTTGATTTGTTTTATCTGCCTGTCATGCAAATTGTGTCCCAAACTGTGTTGCATTCAAGGGGAGGGAGATAATGTGTCTTTATTTGTAATGTCACTTCAGGAAGTGTATGCAGATATCTTATAGCTCATCTGCAGATGTACCATGGGGGACAGGGTTACTTGAAGGTTTAAACAAAATGACAGTAAATGATACATGAAACAATAAGAATAGTATGAACAGTAACTAGAAAAAAACAGCCACGTAAGAGTCCGCAGTTGAAATTCAGTGCCTGAAAGTGCAAGGTGATGCACATAGGGAACAGAATCCATTGACAGAGTACTGGATGGTGGGGAAGGGGGATAAAGGTAGGTAGGTAAAACTTATTTTTATACAGGATAGCAAATGTCATTAGGGATAATTCCCTGTTTACAAGACAAGTTCTGTTAGATTTCACAAGAGTAAAGGTTCATATAATTTTACGAATACAAAAATTTTACAAAATTATTTAGACACACCAACACAAACCTCACACCATACAAAATACATAACAACATACAATCAAATACAATAAACAACCAATAAAAAGAAATCACAAATGTACAAGCATACTCAAATGCAATGATTTACGAAAGTTTCAATAAAAGCATACAAATTAAAATAAATACATACACTGAGTGATCCAAATAACTACTAAATGTAGCACTGGAACATAATTTTAACAGTTACACACAACCCAAAACATTGATTTCAAACCTAATCTAAATATATTTGGAGAAGCCATCATCATTGAATAAGGAAGTATATTCCACCATTTTGCTGCTTGATGTTTTAAAGTTTTTGGCCCTAAAGCTGTGCATGAACTCTGAGGAAAGGGACCTGGGACCATAATTAGTGACTACCTAAAACAATCGGGCCAGTGTAACAACGCCTACAGTAAAGCGAACAGTATCTTGCAGTACATAGGAAGGGGTACTGACAGCAGAAGGCAGGAAGTATAAATATCTCTGCACAGATTACTGGTGAAGCCCCACCTGGAGTACTGTGCCAAGCTCTGGAGTCCTCACAGAAAGAACGATAAGGTCAGACTGGAGACAGTGCAATGTAGGGTGACAAAAATGATGCAGGGTCAGTAGGGCGGGTCTTTAGAGTATTGACTAAGGGTACTGAACATGTACTCACTGGAGGACAGATGAGAGTGTGGAGCTATGATAGATACTTTCAAGTTGCTGAAAGGAATAAGTAAGGTAAACTGCAAGAAATTATTTAGTATAAGTAGCAGATCAAAAACATAGGGGCTACGAGTGGAAACTGTCCATGGAAATTACACATCTTTAAATAACCATTACAATAACTACTCAGTGGCCTTCTTCAAGTATAGCCCTGACAAATTCTCTTCTAGTGATGGGAGCATGAACTGTTGCTAACTCTGAGTGCTACTAACTTCTGATCTGTTTGTATTGTAGGAGGCCTTGCATGCAGTATATGTGTGTGCTAAGAAATGGTGTATAATTTTTATGTGGGGAAGTGCAATTTACTCCCACTAGAGGAGGGTCACAGATTCAGCATGTGTGCTGCAACATTGGACAACACACTGAGAAAATGGATTTGGGGAGTAATTATGGTCATTACAGTAAGTAAAAGCCAGGTACGCAAGCTGCTGCCTCAGTCAGGAAAGGAAACACAATATTGGGATGCATTGGGAAAGAAAAGAAGCAGGTCACATGAGGTGATCATTCCTGTGTATAAGGCCTTGCATTTGAACTATCACATACAGTTCTGTCAGTGCAGTACAAGAAGTGCACTTAAGATATCATGAGTCTCCAGCAGAGGACCAAAAGTTGATTAGTGTCTTAGGGGTCAGAGCTTTGAAGAAAGAGGGAGGGGAAATTGTTTAACCAGGAAATGCACACTAAGCCGAAGCTTGTTTCCAGATGTGACCTTGTAGCACAGGGAAGTTAAGTGACTTGCTCAGGGTCACACAGCATGCAAATCCAGACTGTGAGATTCAAACCCAGGTCACCAGGTTTGCAGCTCAGAGCCCTAAACCACTGAGCCATACTGCCTGAAGGAAGACTGTACATACTCAAAATATTTAATTTAGTGAACAGAAGGCCGAAGAAACTCAGGATATCTTGACAAGTGTTTCAACATGGAGGTCTGGTGGGGTACAAAGTTCTGAGGTATGGTTATTGCCTCCTTTCATGTTCTGCACCTCTCCTGGTGTATTGGGTTCAAAATAACCTATTTTGTGCAGCATTTATATGACCAACATTTGTCATTTATATATTTATTTGAACATTGGTTTACAACCTTTGAGTCAGAGGCTCATTTCCAAAGGTACCTCGTCACATTGAGGACAAATACATAACAGACTTTTGGTTACTGCCTACCGGTTACATAGATTGCAAGCACTTAACAGAACTTTGGTTACAGCATACGGGTTACATGGTTAGCAAGCACATGTGACTACACCAGGTAAACAGATAAGCCAGTTTGGTTACAATTGCAAGCACTTAACAGAACTTTGGTTACAGCATACAGGTTACATAGTTAGCAAGCACATGTGACTACACCAGGTAAACAGATAAGCCAGTTTGGTTATAATGGCACATTCTTGCATGATGGTAAGAGCAAGCAGCAGGATAATAGCAGTACAAACAGCAATGGGTGAGGATTAAAAGACCCGTGGTGTGGATGCCGCCCAGCAGGCATTGTCAGGGCACAGGGAGCTATGCCTCAGTTATAGACAGGTGCAGCTTTGCGTATTAAATAGTTGGCTGTGAAGTGCGGGTTTGAATTTTGAAATTGTGGGGGCATCTGAGATGGGGACAGGGAGCGAATTATACCAGGACAGAGCTCTATAGCAAAAGGACCTCTGTCCATGGGATGTCCTAGATCTTGGGACCAGAAAAGCGGCCTTGCAGGAGGACCTTATTGCTCCATGAGTGCCTCTGTTTCTATTTTCAATCTCAAGAAAGGCATCTTCCTTGTGGGGGTTGTTATCCCCATCCTTATCATGAACTCTGGAATGGCACCAGCAGATAGGATACGCTATAAAAAATGTCAATACATGCCTTCTTAGGGGTAAAATGTGGGTCCTGTAACTATCACATTCTAAACGGACTGCATAACATTGGTCACTAGGTGATAGTAAGGAGCAGAAAGAGTAGAAGCAACAGGACACTGTGCATCAGCAGGCTGTCAGTGATGCTGCAGGCACAGCAAGCCACAGAGGATGACAATTGACATGTCACTGCTGAATGCTTGGGAAACTGTGTTATGACACATGTGAACAAAGAAAATATAGCATGGAACAGCAACAGATTCACATGAAATAAGCAAGAAGCCCATGGAGAAACTCTGTAGTCAAATCTAGTCAAATATTACAACCCTTCACAGCATGCTGCAAGCACTAAAAGAACACCAGGCATATCACTCCATCAGTGCACACAGTGACTGAAATCTGGCCAAATCACACAGCCGTATGACCTATTGAGAGTCAATGGAGAGTTTGTTACTCACATCACATCACATCACATCACATCACAGAGCTTCAGACAAAAAACTCACACAGGCGACAATAGGCTCAAACTCTGTTTTTGGTTCCCAAAAAGGAAAAAAATTGGGGCATACTGTATGTGTTCTTATTGCAGGAAGAGAAAAAAAATGTTATATTATTCATTATTAGCTCATGTGGTTCTCTGCTTCTCTCTTGCTTAATTCTGTTTTCCATGCCTATGTTTTATACTGTTTGTGAAACCAACAAACCTTTCCTGACTTTCTAGCAGGCAATAATTCAGCAAAATGAAAACTCTTTATTCACAATCAGAGCTGTTCAACAAATTCAGTGGTAAAAGAAAGGAATGAGGTTTTACATAATGCCTTTCTTACAAACTATCCCATTACACTGTACAATGCAGAAGAGTGAAGGGAGAGAAATTTGCTGCTGTTTCCAGCACAAAGGGACATTCAAAGAACATACAGGTTGATTAGATGGAATTAGAGAGAGGTTAAAGAGAACATAAAATATTTTGTTTATATTTTTTGATGTAACTGTACATTCAGGCATGTGAGAAGTCTGTTTAATTATCCCCATGTATTGTTTTGATTTGAACTAGTCCTATTTTTTCCTTATTTAGTCCCCTGTATTAATGCACCCTTTTTACTGCTCAGTATTCATTTTGTAAATTACTTAGCACTTCCAGGACCCAGTGGCATCAGTTGAGCTGAAGATCACTATTAAGCAGAACACAATGACATCAGCCGAGCCAATGTCACTGTGTTCTGTGTCACTGTAGCCTTCATGTCAACTGATGTCACTCAGTTCTGTAACTGCTAAGTAATCAACAAAATGAATATTGAGAGGGAAAATACTGCATTAATATGGGGCTCTAAGTAAAGAAAAAATAGGACTCTTCAAAACAAACACATAAAACAATAAACAGGGGTGGTTAAACAGAATTCATACTGTATACACCTAAATTTACAATTATATGAAAAAATATAAACAACATTGTTTTGTGCTCCCTTTAAGTACAGGTCACTTATAACTTGTTAAGGTTCCTCAAGTGAGTAAATGGCATTGCGGGAATCAAACCTGAGTTATTAGGTTCAGAGCTCTGAACTCTGAAGACTTAGTCAAACTGTCTCCTTGGTGTGAGGAAGAATGTCTGTCCTGGGCTTGGCCCAATATTTTAGAACCCAAATACATTCCAAGCTATGTAATTTAAAACTAAATGATGCTATGATAATCTCAATGCTAATTTATCTGGAAAAAGAATTCTGCAATCAAACTCACTAGGCAATAAGAGAGCAATTTATACCTAGGTATAAATTGCAATTAGATATATTTACATATTTTTAAATGAGTCAAATTAAAAACTCAGGCCGAGAATTCTGCAATCAAATTCACTAGGCAATAAGGGGGCAATTTTTATCTAGGTAGGAAGAAAGATATTAAATAACTGCAATTAGGTATATTTACATATCTTTAAATGAGTCAAATTGAAAACTCTGGTCTTGAATCATTTTTTCAGAAAGTCATTTCTTAAAGCATTCACTATATATATTGGGAAAAAATTAGATTGTGATGGAAGCATTTTGTACGTCTTCCTTAAATGTCCTGCCCAAGCAGTTTGTCTCATCCAGACACGTAGCTGAATTCAATGCCTAGAACACTGGGAGAAGTTGGATTTTTAACATTACTGGTCAGGGTATTTGTTTTTACAGTTTATGATACCCAAAATAATCCATGTCATATCTTCTTTTTGGATATGCAATGATATCCCAAAATTCTGTTTCCTGAGTCTCGGGATACTGACCCCAGTGTCCTGAAAGTCATTGTGCCAAAACAATCAGATGCCCGAAAATACTATTTGGGCATCTGATTGTAATATTTACAGAGGGAATTGGGGGGGCTTCCCCAAAACCCCCCATGTGGGGTGCTCTGCCCCCACAAACCCTGTAACTAAAATATCTAACTCCACGGTGGAGCGGACCTCGGAGTTAGAATAAATCAGTTACGGGGGTGCAACAATGCAAAATTTACAGGGTGCAACACGAGATAGAACCTGCACCTCCCAGAACACGCTGGCCAAGCTGCCAGTGGTTTAGCCCTCAACACCACTGGGGCAGCTCGGCCAGCCTACCAATTCCTGCACTATTTCAAGTGCATGTACAGGGGTAAGGTAGCAAGGGGTCACATCCGCTACCTTACCCCGTAACATCCGTCAGGTTTCCGCACTGTCGGGCTGCTCACTTTCTGGCTACTGAACCTGTTGGGCAGTACTGCCCAGGCAGTGTCGAGACAGTCAGCTGTGGGAAACCATAAGGGTACCTCCTTTTCAACGCAGTCTTCAGTGAGATCTTGTTTCTGCCTTAATATATAATATATTGCTGCAAAACCTAAAGCCTTAACTACAGGGGCAGCATATTACAGTATAATGTTTTCCACTCAAATGGAGTTAATGCCAAGTCGATAGTCTGTAAGGGAAAGGTAATATTGTAAGCAACTGTTTGTGAGGCACAATACTTGCTAGTTTGTGTGGTCACAGAAATTTAGGTCTAGAGCACATGCTGTTGAGAGGTGGAGTCATGAGTACAAGTCACAATGGTATATCAGTAGCTCCAGTCAATGCACTACCAGCTCTTTGTACTCACAAAGCTAAGGTTCTTGAAAAGCATGTTTTAGCCTAGCACACATGGCTATGGGCCCTTGCAAGCGCTATAATAGTGGTCTGTTAACAATGACTATGGAGTGAACAATCATTGCTTGCTACTGCAGTGACATCAGTCAGCATGTGTGAGAGATAGTACATATATGAAAACACAAATATTTCAATATTGCATGCTTACATCAAATATTACTTTTAGTATCTGATCAGCCATGCATTGTACTGTATATTGTTTCAAATATTGAATTATACTAGCATGATGAACATGCTCAGTAGGTGCTTTTGAATAGATGTTTGATGCCATACTGGGCATACTCAGAAATGAAATTTCAAATCCTTATAACTTGCTAAGAGATTAATATTTTTTTTCACCAAAGCAACAAGAGGCACCATTATGGGGCAAGCCATTTCTACCCTTATATTTCCTACCAAAATTCCAAACCGTCTGGGCTATATAGTTCATGAGATGGTGTAATAAGAGAGCTATGCTGAAAACTTGGTGTACAAATATGGCAACATGCCTAAGTTATGACTGAACATTGCAGTATTTCAACATTCACTCATAACTTCACTAATTTTTTAATATTTTGACACTAAACTTTCAACATAGCCATTTTGATACATCACCTCAAATATGTGACAGGTTTCATTTTTCAAATGCTGGACAAGTGGTCTTTTTTCACTTCTGGTGCAAAATGACATTTCAGCCAATAAACTATAAATGCTACATGTCATGTTCATAGCAGCAGTCATAAAAAGACTATCTTGAACATTTGGAGAAAAAATTAAATAAAACAAGAGTGGATGTTCAAACACTGAATGTATGAAGAGTGAATGTGTGAAAAGTGAGTGTGTGAAGTGTGACTGTATAAAAAGTGAATGTGGCAGGCCCTGCACTTCTGTAGGCAGACAGAGTCTTCCCATGGCATATGACCCAAAGGGCCCTGCACCTCTGCACCTGTTCATGCAGATCTTGAAGGGACCTGCTTGAAAGAGCATACAGTTCCACTGTCTCATAAAGAAAGGAAATTATTTGCAAAAAACATTGTTACTGCACCACTTAGGGAAAATTAATGCTACAAAAGTAGGGGAATGTGTCATTCATTAGGGTTTCCAGACCTAACTTCCCACCCCATCCCCCAAGCAGCAAAAGGAAAAAAAAACATTAGGGTATTGGGTCTCTGGAGTCTTGTTGAATCAGTGGTGGTGTCTTGGGTTGTCATTCCTAATGCCCACCCCGTACCCTGCATACAGAACATCTCTTTTCTTCACACTGGGCCCTGCATGAAGAAAGCTACAACAAACTGTTGACAACATGTGGCAAGACATATTTCACTACCTTTGAAGAGCGTATCACTATGAGAAACTGGCTTGGAGCTGCACCTTGTACTTCAGAAAGGAGGCTACATGCTGGGGTGGAGTGCTGAACATTAGGGTTGACAACCCCAACGAAGACCCCTCACAGATTTGACAAGACTCTGGAGACCCAAAACCCTATTTTTTTTCCTTTTTACTACTTGGGGAGTGGGGGGATTTAGGTTTGGAAACCTTAATGCCACATGTCCCTACTTTTGTGGTGTTAAGTTAACCTAACTGGTGCATTAACAAAGTTTTTTTTTTTTTTGCAAAGAATATACATTGTAGCCAAACATGTTTGACCATGACTGCCAAGAGATAAATCAAAGTATTATCTGAAAATAAGTTGTTTTCAGTCATAACCTTGATTTCAGATATAAACAGTGTTGACTGTACTGTGACACTATACTGTTTCCAATCCCACAAAATGTATACCTTTGCATACAGTATGTGTGTGAAACCTAATGCATTCTTTCTTGTTTTGGGGTGAGTAGCTTATTTAGTAAACACATGAGACCCAGTTTTAGAAGGGCCACTAGATTGACACAAGCTGTGCTGATCCATGGCTGCAGCAAGCTCTAGGTGCATCAGGGACCCTGCAACCTATTCTAGAAAAGTGGGTGTCCCTGTGCCAAAGTCCTGAGAGTTGCTGCAGCCACAGGGTTGCATCAAATCTGTGGTGTACCTGAGGGGTTTGATGGAGGGTCCATTCAACCCCCCCAGCCCAGTGCAATCCTAGTGGAGTCACAAAGTGGGGGGAGAATATGTCAGCAAGGTTGGTACTGGGGGTATAGGGAGCAGTGGGAATGCCACAGGGGGTGACAGGGTCATGGAAGCAGCTCCCAGCAGAGGTGCCATGCTTAGTCAGGTACAGCTGATCAGCTCAGGTACACAGGTGGACATGGACAGATCCTGACCTGGACCCCCAGGTGACAAACCCTGGCACCTGTCCCAGATGTGACAGCAGTGTGGTTGGGGATCATCCTGCCTCCATGTGGTGGGCTATGTACCAGGGGAATGTTGCAGTGCTCAGAGAATGTCCCCGTCCATGGACTGCACCCTGTAACCTGCAGCCACTGCCCTCCACTGCATGTAGGGGACAGAGTCTTATCTGGGACAGGTGCCAGGGCTGTTGCCACCTTGAAATCTGGGACAGGGTCCCTTTGTGCCCACCTCCCTCTACCTCGGCTGATTAGCTCTGTTCCGCTGAGCATGATACTTCCACCGGGAGCCACCTCATCACCTTGCCACTACCGCCATGCTCCCATTGCCTCCCATGGCACCCCAACTGCTCCCTCTACTCCAGTCCACACCTTGCTGGTTCTTCCCACTTGCCTTCCTCCAAGGCAGAGGTGCAGGGCCCTTAGACCAGCTCATGAATGGTCTAACCTCAATCCCCAGTTGCAACCACAGCGAGGCTTCAAAAATCCCAAAAAGGGGATGGCACAGCCCCACAGTGATACATGCCCCCTTGCAACCTGGCACACTGGCATGTCTGCCACAGTGATGGTGCAGGACAGCTTTGACACAAGGAATCTGATTTTGACACAGCCTGTGGTCAGAAATCAGGACAGCTACAATCTTTGGCACAAGGTGCCACTTGTGTCAAAGCCCATTGGCACAGACACTTTGTGCCAAAGTTTGGCTTTTTCAAATCAGGTCCATGATATTTATGCTTGCTTTGAATCTCTCCTGGGTGATAAATACATGATGTCAAATATCAGAGCTAGCCACAATACAACTATATGCTGCAGCATTACTGCACTGCATCCTAATCAGTACCTAAAAGAACCTTATAAACTTCGGATGTGAGCCATAATGACAACAACAAAAATGGAAAGGGACCTGGGGGTAGTCATATCAGACGACCTAAAGGTGGGCCAGCAATGCGAGAAGGCAGTAAGGAGGGCTGGGGGGGATACTGGGATGCATAGGGAGAGACATCACCAGTAGAAAACAGGAAGTTGTTGGCCCTCTGTACAGACAGTTGGTAAGACCTCATCTGGAGTACTGTGTACAGTTCTGGAGACCCCATCTCTGCAAAGACATAGACAGGGTGGAGACTGTCCAGAGGAGGGCAACCAAAATGATGCAGGGTCTGCATCAGAAGACATATGAAGAAATACTAAAGGAACTAAAGATGTATAGCCTCGAGGAAAGGAGGGAGGGAAGGGGGACATGAGAGAAACTTTCAAATACCTCAAGGGAATCAACAAAGTCCAAGAGGGTAGCATCACTCAGAAAAAGAGATGTGCAAAAACAAGGGGACACAATTTGAAGATAGAGGGGGGACGGCTCAGAGGTAATGGGAGGAAGTATTTCTTCACAGAGCGGGTTGTGGATACATGGAACAGCCTTCCTGAGGAGGTTGTAGAGTCAAAAACAGTGGGGGAATTCAAGAATGCATGGGACAGACATAAGGCAATTCTAGTGGGGGGTAGGAGGAAGTAGGCTGTTGGTTAACTAGGATCTACAGCTTATCCGTTAGGTAGGGAAATGGGCAGACTAGGTGGGCCAAGCAGTCCTTATCTGCCATCAAATTCTATGTTTCTATAATTTATTTATTTGAATTTTGTTGACCCAGTAGGCCCACTGAGACAAAGCTGTCCCTTTTTCAGGGGTGACCCGAGGAATATAAGCATTCCATACATAAGAGAAACATTTCTATACTGTGGGGGAAACAAATGACACTTATAAGTACAGGAAATGAAAACATATAATGTACAGAGATACATTGTGACTTGTGGTTATACTCAATATATCATACAACAAACAGTCAGGACAAAGAATCCAAAAATAGACAAGCTTAACATAATTACACAGGATTAGAGTACTAGGTAGGTCTATGAAGGCAGACCTAATAATTAAACAATTTATTGCTAATTGAAGGTAAAATGTTGATTGAAATATCCAGACAAGGATTATGACTGAATAGATTATTCTGTTTGCAATATCCTGGCTGTTCAGTTAGTGTCCTGAGGCTGACGGCTGAGCAATGTCAATCAACAAGAAAGCCATTTCTATAAATCGTATTTCCTGGTGTGGAATGCCTTACAAGTATATATGTTAGTTCAGCCACTAATGCTCCTATGTTCTGCTCTAATATTTATATCCTTTTGAAGAGGTGCTATTAATGGACTACCCTTCCTAAATGAAGAAAGCAGGAGATGGAGCTTTCATGTTAGCAGTTTACATCCACTGAAATGAACCACAATATAATCTGAACATACAGTAGATGCTATGCATTGAAGCTTTAAGACAGTGCTAAAAAGTAAAAACAATTGTAGGAAAAGACCCTTCTTTATTAAAGTACCACGTAATAGTGATACAACGCCTTTAATTAATTCTCACTGTCTGTTTCATGAGTGTGTTTTTTGTACACCTATAGGTACCTTATAGCTTAGAAAGAGTCATACAAAATTAACATTTCTTTCCTTACTCTGACTGCTAGGCAACCTCCTAGTAGTTAAATTTCTCAGTTAACTGGGAAAACCTAAACCTTTAATCAAAGGCAGCATCAATGAGAGCTTAGTCTGAAAAGTTTACAGAATAGACTGGACTTTGGCTGGTGAAACAACATACCAAGCATCTTTATTTCCAGAACTTCTAATGGTGGACTGACTCATTTGCATTAGTGGCAACTGATGCTAATGCAAGTGTGCACAAATAGTTGTAAACATTTTATCTTTGAAATGGACATGCAAAAGTGTTTTGCTTATCTGGGCAACCAGCCACTATTTATTGTTCACTGGTTCGGGTAAATGAGTATGTCTGGGTGAATGTGTATATGTTGATACTTTGCCTGTAATTTCTCTACAGTAGGTCTTGCAATGGAGAAATAATAAGCATCTACATAAGTACGTCATCCACATGATGCCTCCATGGCAGTTGCCATGGCAACCACAGCAGAATGGCGCAATGTGACAAAAAAAAAGAGGCATTTTTGCAATTTAAAAAAATGTAGCTGCAAATAGAAAAACACAGTGAGAAGGTCTATACTAATTGAATAAATGAAATAGGCATTGGGGACCTTCTGAGTTAAACCTTTGATCTGCACACATACTATTTGACCGTGGACACTTCAGTCATGACTACGCTTCGCTCTACCACTCATGAAATAAAAAGTTTATCACACAGATCCCCTTTGCATAACATATGTAGTCTTTTTATGACCCCCACTTCTGAACATGATAGGTGTCATTTATAAAATATTGACTGAAATGTCATTTTGTGCTGCAAGTGTGAAATCTCATTTTGGGCAGGATTTGAAAAACAACACCTGTCATGTTCATTAGGTAGTTAAAAAATATCTGTATTAAAAATGTGGGGTCAAAATATTGGAAATTAGCAAAGTTATGGGACAATCTTAAAAAAATGTCTGCATACCTTCATAACTTTAACTCTGGCTGGGTACTCGGTGATTCACCGCCTGAGATTGGACCGTGGGCGGGGGGGGGGTTGCGGTCTGTTTCAAGACCAAACTTAACCTCACAAGTGTACTAGTTGAGGAGACTGAGTCACTCGAGTGTGCTGTTGTAGCAGGTGTAGGTTATCGAATCACTCTCATTTATTGTTCACCCAGTGATGAGAAGCAATTCCTTCAGGAAGTGGCAGACTTCGTCATCGACATGGTGTTTGAGTCACCCAGACTGATGGTTCTGGGTGACTTCAATGCCTGGGTCAATGACGAACTCTTGCAATTTGGTCAGCACTTCCTCCACTTGATGACATCTCTGGGCATCACACAGGTGGTTACCACTGCTACTCACAAACACGGACACTCCCTTGACTTAGCCTTCCTCCTAGGGATCGAAACCTCTGACTTGGGGGTGGAACCAGTTGGGTCGTCAGATCACTACACCGTGGGGTTTAGTTTTAGCACCCCCTTTTTAGGCCTACCCCTGTGGAGATGGTTAGATACTGCCCTTTACGAGATATAAGTTCTCATAGCCTAGTGGCAGTGCTTGACTTCTCGTCCCTCTCGTTGGCAAGCAGTGATCCAGAGACCCTCATGAAGGCCTATAACTCGGCCGCCTCAGTGGCTCTGGATTCCATTGCTCCAGTCTGTGTTCACCCTCTCTCCCTTCACCCTCATTCCCCTTGGTTTGATGGGACTCTGAGGGACTAGGTCAAAGGTTGGAGTGGTGCTGGTGGAAGTCCGCCCTTGATACCGACCACCTTAGATTGATGGACCATTATCAAGCCTATCAATCTGCAATCACCTGTAAGAAGGCAGAATTCCTGTCTGGGGAGATTGCAGCTTCTCAGAATTGACCAGCTCAGCTTTTCCGAACTGTAGACAGACTGTGCAACCCAGACTGTCTACATGTCTGGAAAGCCTTTTTGCAAATAGAATGAGAGAAACTTGCTCAATTCTTTGCTAATAAGGTGGCTGACATTAGGGCGGTACTTCAGACAGCACACTCCATGTGCATTGCTTTTAATCAGTATGGGGTCACTGCACCTCAGCCTTCTGGGAGTACCTTCAGTCGACCGGAGTTCATAGATGTCATGCGGATTATCCAGGGTGCCGCCCTTCGTGCTGTAGTCTGGACCGTGGACCAACTTACCTAATTTTGGGTTGCATTGATGTCATTGGTCCAGTCTTTACATGGATAGTCCGGTGCTCCTTGGAATCTGGAGAGTTTCCTAGCTCCCTGAAAGAAGCAGTGGTGAAACCACTCTTGAAGAAAGCTACCTTGGACCCTGACTGCCATGCAAACTACAGACCTATCTCTAACCTCCCCTTTTTAGGGAAGGTGATTGAGAAAGTAGTGGCAGCACAACTGGAGGATCATTTGACCATCCATGACATCTATGAACTGCTCCAGTCCGGTTTTCGTAAAAGACATAGTACCGAGACAGTGCTGGTTCGCTTGCTCAATGATCTCCTGATGGCTAGAGATCGGAAGAGCCATTCCATCTTGGTTCTTCTGGATCTCTCATCAGCATTTGACACTGTGGACCATGGAGTGTTGCTTGGTTGCCTGAGGCACATCTGTGGACTGTTGGGAACACCTCGAGTGGTTTACATCGTTCCTCATGGGTAGAACACAGAGAGTGGTGTCTGGAGTTTAATCCTCAAGCCCTATTTCTCTGTCATGTGGGGTGCCTCAGGGTTCAGTGCTGTCACCCGTGTTGTTCGCGGTATACATGCTACCCCTCGGAGACATTATATGGAGGTATGGGCTGAGGTTTCACTGCTATGCAGATGATACCCAGCTCTACCTTTCTTTTGCACCTGACCATGATGGAACTCTCACGGTCTTTAATAACTGTCTGAAAGAAATCCAGGAGTGGATGGATTCCAGCTGGCTGAAGTTGAACTTGGAAAAAACTGAGGTGCTGGTTGTGGATCCAGGTCACCAGATAGGGGGGTTGGGGGTTGGTTCGCCCTCGGGAATTTTTCTCAGTGATGTTTCACTCCCGACCTCTGAATGGGTGTGTAACCTGCAGGTAATTTTGGATGAAGGGCTGACCCTGCATTCGCAGGTGTCGGCTGTCATCAAATCTTCCTTTTATCATCTCAGGAATATCACCAGGATTAGGCATCTGGTTCCGTCTGGTGATCTTCCTACTCTGGTCCAAACCTTTGTGTCCTCGCACTTAGATTATTGCAACTCCCTTTACCTAGGGCTTCCTGGGGTAGAATTCTGCCTCCTGCAGTTGGTGCAGAACGCGGCGGCCCAGTTTTTGATGGAGTCTGCTCAATCCTGTCATATTTCACCAGTGCTGCGCGAACTGCACTAGCTGCCAGTAGAGTGGCGGATCACCTTTAAAGTCAGTTTGCTGACTTTCAAAGCCCTACATGGACTGGGCCCAGATTACCTGAAAGAGCTCCTGGTCCTTTATTGCCCTAGACGATCACTCCGCTTGGCTGACGAGGGGTTGCTAGAGATCCCAAGGGTATGTTTGAAATCATCTGGATCGAGAACCTTTGGGTATGCAGCCTCCACCCTTTGTAATTCTCTACCCCGTCAGCTATGAGAGTGCACAACTGTGGAGGGATTCAAGCAAGGTTTAAAAACTTTTCTGTGGCACCAGGCATTCAGTTGATTGATTGATTTGTCTCTTTTGATTTTTTGTTATTTGATATTAATTGTATTGATGTTTGTTTTTGGTTTTATATTGTTAGGCACCTTGGTTATGGATAAGGTGCCTTATAAATAAAATGTATTATTATTATTTGTTTTTTAACATAGTCTTTTTAAGACCCCACTTCATGAACCTGGCAGGTGAAATGTTTCAAATCCTACCCAAAAGGAGATTTCATGATGTAACTGTGAAATCACCTTCTAGGGTGGATGTGAAAAATGCCTTCTTCTTCTTCATGAGGTGGGGATACAAAAAAGGCTATGTTGAAAATTTGGTGAAAACCCCCCGAAATATGACCAAGTTATGAGAAAAAGTTCAAACTGCACTTATCTTGTTTCTTTCAGTTCCCAGTTAGTGTTGAAGGAGGAGGGTGTGTTTCTTTGAAGAGGTTAGATCTACAGTGATGAGTCTTTTATAGATAAGTGAGGGGTGTGGGGGAGGGGAATGGGTGCTGAGTGGAGGCCTGGAGTAGAGTGGGGGGGGTTTGGGTGTAGGAGGGTCATCTGCAAACAGACAAACCGTCCCCTTCAAGTCGTTTGCAATATCCCTGATAAATATGCTAAAGAGGATAGGTCCCAACACAGACCCCTGTGTAACGCCACTGGTCACTTTACCTTCCCTTGATAATGATCCATTGACAAGCACTCTCTGCATCCTATCTTGCAGCCAGTTGGTGATCCAGCTCACTATCTTATGACCAACTTCTGTATGCTCTAATTTGTTGGCTAGCCTTCTGTGGGGGACAGTGTCAAAGGCTTTGCTGAAGTCCAGGTAAAACAATTTCCTCTGCTCCTCTCTGGTCAACTGCTCTGGTGACCCAGTCGAAAAAGTTAGTCATATTGGTTTGACAAGAGTGTCCTGCTGTGAAGTCATGTTGCCTGGGGGTCAGTCTTTTTGCTGTCCTCAAGGTACTTCACTATCCTCTCCATTAGCAACGACTCCATAATTTTTCCTACCACTGAGGTCAAACAGTAGTTTTCTGCCTCTTCCCTGCTTCCACTCTTGTGTAAAGGCACTACTGGTGCCCTTTTCCAGTCCTTAGATATCACTGCACTTTCCAGTGACTTGCTGAAAAGCTCAGCCAGTGGTGTGGTGCGTTCTTCCCGAAACTCCTTCAGTACCCCAGGGTGGATGCCATCTGGCTCCATTGCTTTATCTACCTTGAGCCTATTCAGCTCTTCTAGGACCCTTTCCCTTGTGAAGGGCCATGTGTGTGCTCCTGTGGTGTTGTGTACTGACCTACTTAGTGTAGGACCCTTCCCGCTGTCTTCTATGGTGAAGACCAAGCAAAATAAATCATTTAGCAACTCTGCTTTGTCTTCGTCTGTCTCTGCCATCTTGCCTTCCTCTGTTGCTAACCCAACTATTAACCCCTTACTCTTTCTTTTTGCCCTTATATATCTCAAGGTTTTGTCTCCCTTCTTGACCCCCTGTGCTATTTTCTCTTCCGTCTGTGCTTTTTGTCTCCGAACTGCTTTTCCTGCCCCACTCAGCTCGTTTTTGTATTCTTCTTTATCTTAATTCACTTTTAGTTTGTACATATTTTGAAAAAGCCCTCCTTTTTTCCTTGATTTTGGTTGCAACTTCCTTGGTGAACCAGAGTGAATTTTTCTTTCTTTTGAATTTGGTGATCTGCCTAGTGCATGTAGCTGTAGCTGTATTTAAAGCAGCTTTTAAGGCCTCCCAACAGCCTTCTACATCTTCTGAGTTTCTGCCATCTAGCATGGATGTAACTATACATTTCATTTCAGGAAATTGAGCTCTTCTGACCTTGCTTTTAGTGGGACTAGTATCTTCTACCTTGTTCACAGCTAGCAGGATTGTCCTGTGGTCACTGGTCCCCAGATTGACCCCTACTTGCACATCTGAGACTTTTGTGCTGTTTATGAGCACCAAGTCCAGTATTGCTTTGTCTCTCATGGGGGACTTCACCAGCTGTTGTAAGCCTGCTCCTTGCAGTGCAAACAGGAAATCTTTGCTTCATTCAGAGGATGCTGTGTATGGGGACCAGTCCACATCTGGCAGACTGAAATCCCCCTGCCAGCAGCAACTCTCCCCTGTCTGTCAGCATCAGGATGGTCTCCATGAGCTCTTTATCTGTATCAGCTTCCTGGGATGGGGGTCTGTAGATAATTCCGATCCAAATTGAGGCCTAGCATGGACACCCCATGCTCAACCCTAACTACAGTGGCACTACTGTGCCGCTATAATAAATGTGTGTATACGACAGTAGTGGGTAAAAAAACAGCCAAGATAAAACAGATATCTGTATTAGTGATGACAGTAATGGGGATATCTTGAAAAGATAACTCATTTACTGTTGCCACAATCGCTGTGTTGGCTGTGACTGTTGTCATAGAACAGATGTTCTGGGAATAACAGGCCGGGATTGCAATAGAGCCATTTCAGTCATAGCATGAGCTTAGTTTAAACAGTGCCTCTGTTGGCATTTTTTCCTTGGCATCCTCAGTGACCACAGCACCAACAATCACACTTGAACAGGGTTCCAAACACAGATTTAAATAATCTCATTACCGCAAGTCATAGGTGAAACAGAGATCCTACCATGAAGCATACAAAATAAATGAAATAAAGCACACAAAAGAAGCTCAGTTATAGCAGCAGCTTTGTGAAACTGTTTTTTATGGCTGCATGGGGGGAGCCCTGCAGACATTTTCCATGTAGAAAAGGGCCGACGTCATGTTTTCCATCCGTGGAACTGTTTTTCCTTTCCCTGACCCTCCCCCAAGAAGCAATCCGCCCATGTTGTCCCTATGGACTGCAGCACTGCACTATATCACAGTGCGCATTTTTTTTATGGACGTTTCTGTCCCCTTCCCAAAGAATAACTGTAGGGGCTACATTCTGTTCAGGCGCTGCAAGTGGAGACGTCTTTGGGTAGGAGCTGCATCACGCAAATGGTGACTGAAAAGGGTTTCAGCAAAACAGCTGGAGAATCAGGTGTAGCCACCGACACGCCAGACATGCCACGGTGTGCTAAAGATCAGTGGGTGGGTAGCGGGAGCCGACTGGCATCTAAGTATTTTTTTTCTCCCCGTGGGTTTTCCCTGCCAGTCTTAAGCAGCCTTTTCATTTTTTAAAAGGTGGGTGGGGTCTAAACATATGATGTGCCCAGCCAGTGGACCTAATAGAGAATAATAACAGTGATGGTGGGAACAGCGTGCAGCTTTTAGATGCATTGTGAGGCGAAGATGGGAGAAAATGCTGAACTCGCTGCTGGTCACACAGCGGCCTTAGTCATTGCGAGCCAGGGCACCGTTGCCAAGCTCGACTACTCGTCATCGCCGAGCTGAGAAGCAGCTGATGCACCACCTTCCTCAGACCCCCTGAGCATGTCGAGGAGGAAAATCTCATTGAAGTCGTTCAGCTCGATCAGATCCGATTATCCGGAGAGCCCGGAGGATGCTACCGACTGCCCCTTTTCGCAGCTCTTCTTGGATGGCAGGAATTCGCCAGGCTCCGTGGCAAACTTGGCGGTGGAGGCAGTGGTGGAAGAGCCCACTGGTGATGCTGGGAGCAGGGCGCTGAGGAGGAGGTGGAGAAGAGGGGTCAACCTGGACTCTTTAGGCGACAGCATCCGGAAACTCACTTCTCCAACTGTGAGCATCTTCCCCTAGTGCCTACCAAATGATTGTAGAGACATGACCGGTACTTTTAAAATGAGTTATATACTGTAACTCTGAATACCTATTGAAACTTTGAGATCGATGGCATAGGAATCCTTTTAATTTCTTTAGGGTGATGCACTATTATCTCAGGTACAACATGCTGCGTTTGAGCAATCATTGCATGAAGAGGGGGTGGTTGTAGCGTACATGTTAGTTCATAAATCATGTAAGAGAATAGCGTTGTAGGATTTTTTTAAGCAAACATAGGAGCAGTCAGTCATCTTTGCACTGAAAACATCTGTGCTACAGTAGGAGAGGCCTTCCCTTTTTTCTTTCCCGTTTGTACAGTTTACGGTTGTAAGTGATTACACATTATCTTCTTTCTTTTGTTGTTTTTTATTTATAATTACTGTACTTTGAAACTTTTATGTAATTAGAAAGTGTGCCTAGCATGTGCAATAAACACCAACCCGGGGTTGCAGTTCTTTGTCACCTCTCTTCACTTTTTCACCCTGACACCAACAACCTCACTGAAAATAATAATCATACCTGTTAGTCTTGGTTGTTATTTGCACTGTTCCGAGGCATCATGAACTGGGCTGGACGCAACTGAACCGAGGAATGACACATTGAGGATCTTAACTATTTTCCTTCTAAGGGTGCAGATGGTGTAGAGGAGTGGGCTGCTTATGAAACACATTGGTGAGTACAGGACCCAAAGTAGTTGACTTCATCGATCAGTGTTAGTTTGTCCTTGAGAACATACATCAGATTCTGCAGAGGTTTTGATCTGTAGATCCTTGAAGTACTGGTTAGGAGCACTGAGCTAGAAATCTAGAAACTGGATTTGAATTATACAGCCACCACTTACACACTGTCTGCCCATGGGCAAGTCATTTAACTTCCCTGTGCTCCCAGGACACACCTGGAAAAAAAGCCTTGGCTTAGTGTGTCTGTCCTGTCTAAAAATTGTAAACTAAAAAAAAAAATGTTCTGCAAGCTCAGCAGATTTATTTATTGATGTATTTATTTTTTCCAATTTTAGTCATCTCTCTATAGAAAAATGCAAATATCACATATCCTGACTGAAGGTATCATATTTTTCTTCATGAGGACCAATAATATTTTAATATAATTGGCTTGAATGAAGATAAATATGAAATCTTCAGTCAGGCGTTCCATGTTGTCTTTATACAGACATATGTTTTGGGATAAATATGATTGGAAAAGTATAAAAGTGCCTGTGACTTTGCAATGTGTGACTTTCTGCTTCTTTTACAGTTGCTGCAGGGCTTGGAGCTGGGGAGTAGAATTCAGAAGTTAGCCAATCACAACATTCTATTTGTACTTGTTTGGGGTTTGGGGTTGGCTAGTTACGGCTGCATGGGAGGAGCCCTGCAGACGTTTTGCATGTAGCAAAGGGCTGACGTCATGTTTTCCGTCCATGGAACTGTTTTTCCTCCGTTGACCCTCCCCCAAAAAGCAATCCGCCCATGTTGTCCCTATGGACTGCAGCACTGCACTATATCACAGCGGGCATTTTTTTATGGGCGTTTCCATCACCTCCCCTTAGAATAACTGTAGGGGCTACATTCTGTTCAGGCGCTGTAAATGGAGGCATCATTTGTGTAGGAGCCGCATCAAGCAAATGGTGACGGAAAAGGGTTTCGGTGAAACAGCTGGAGAATGCACGGGCATAGCCACTGACACGCCAGACACACCAAGGCATGCTAAAGATCAGTGGGCGGGTAGCGGGAGTCGACTGGCGTCTAAGTATTTTTTTCCCCGCGGGTTTTCCCTGCCACTCTCAAGCAGTCTTTTCATTTTTTAAAAGGTGGGTGGGGTCTAAACATATGACGTGCCCAGCCAACGGACCTGATTGAGATCTATTTTGCCCTCTCAATCAGGTCCGTTTTGTAAGAAAATGAAGGCGTGACTACTAGTAAGGGCAGGTCACATGGGCTCTTTAAATGCCCATGGAATAGGCGAGTTTGGTCTCTTAGTTCCTTTTCTCTGACTGGAACTGAAAGTGAGGTGTGGTGGTCCCGGAGTGAGCGACTGCTGTCCTGGCTAGTTGGAACTACTACTTTGTGGCCACGGTGAAGTGTGTCTGGAGCCTTTTGGAGCCAGAGAGTCATGAGAAGAAGAATCCTGATAGGGCAGGTCTACAGCAGCGGTGCAGCAGCAGAACTTAATCGGACTTGTGCAATGCTGTGACAGAGTGACTCAGAGCCAGTCAGCTAGAGGGTCAGTCAGTGAGATGCTGGAAATTCTCTCTGAGTCTATAGAGACTATGTAGCACACAGCTAGCTGCCTGCCTGGCCGGGGACAGGTGTTCGGTCCACATCACGGTCGGTCAGGACAGGTCACAGACAGAGTCCAAGTCCAACTCCAGTGCTGAGTCCAGGCTACTAGGGAGTTGAGAGAGTGAAAGAGCTGTAAATCACTCACTCCTCATCTAGACTCTAGTCAGTGACTCCTTGTCGAGCGGAGGACGTGAAGTGGGACCAGACCAACAGTCCTGGCTTGTGGAAGGCAATGCAGCTAAGCCACTGGCTGGCAGGATTTGACTATGGGAAGAAGTGCAGTCTCGTCGGGTAGGACGGAATGAGGAATCAGAGCTGCCGTGGCCCAGAGGCACTGAGACTGAGAGGGACACAGAGTCTGAGACTGTCTCTGTGTGCCGCACTGCCCACTACCTGAGTGAAGTCCAGGCCAGGAGGGAGCTTTTGCATGCCAGCAGCCCAACAACAAAGTCTGAAAGAAAAACTAAAAAATGGGTCGACGTGGGTTGGGCCAGATTGAAGAAAGAGAGAGCAAGCAGCAGCACGGTGTGGTGGTGAGTAAAAGAGTGGTGGGATAGGGCTTGGGAGCATTGGGACTCTTCTCTGCCATAATGCTGCATTAAACACATTACATAGGGGCAGGCTAGGCTGTATGTGTGTTAAGGTTTGCAAAATGTAAATTGTTTGATGGTTATAGTTGCTTCTAAAGTGTATGACAGAGTCCTGCTTCACACAGGCACATGTTTTGTCTAGTGTTGTACTTACATGGTTAATAAAAGCTAAATGAACAGCACAATAATGTAGATTATGTACAATATTGCTTAAATGCCTGGCAGGAGCAAGGGGGCCATTTTGGCCTTGACTTACCAGAGGTTTCATTCCACCACTGTCTGGTTTGCAACTACTTTAAGCACTATGGGGACAATCCTGCTTTTTGATTGAGTCAGATATTTCCTAATTGTGACAGTATCCAAAATATGTTCATGAATAAAAATATTCGTGTAACTAGACAGCCTTACCATACAAGAAGTCTGCAATGGGGATGGCGTTTTTTTATTTATTTGCTTCTAATAACCGGGTAAGTTAACACTGAGCAGATATTCTAAAACACAAAAAGCATTTTTTTTGGAAATTAATTTTTCTCACTTTATTACTAAAACAGTGATGTTCTGCAACAGCAATAGGACACTCCGAAGTGTGACTCATGCACAGCATCACTCCAGAAGTGGTTGGAAGTTGCAGTGCATCATGCCTCTCCATGCACCTGTTGGCAGGAACTCTTTGATACATTTCATCAATGAGCTTTGAACAGACCCTCTGTTAGTCTTTTCTTCTTACATCATTTTCTCCTTCTGTACCAGTCCTCCAAGCCCTTAGTCTAGTTTTCCTCTGACATTCCAGCCCCACCAACTGCTTCCTAAACCTAGGATCTAGTGACATGGGGCCCAAGAGCACTGGCAGTAATTTTTTGAGATGGTATAATTTCTTGTCTCTCCCTTGTAGATAGGGCTTCTTACCTCTCACTCTGGTGCCACATACGACTGAATAAGGGCCCTGCTGATGTACGACTTCAGCTCCGCCTGTGGCTGGAGGATCATTAATGCTGCAGAATCCAGTCACCTCCCTTCTGATTTAAGATACACGGCTACCAACAGCACTCTTTGATTCCAGATGCTCATTTGCCAGCATCTCTTGCTCATTTCGGATCATCAGGTTGCCATTATGGTTGCATGATGCACTACTAGTAGGCCATCAAGTGGTCTCTCTGTTATTTATTTATTTATTTATTTACAATTGGTAACCTCAGTGATGGATTCCTGTGATGAGTACGTGTTTTGTTTTGATTTAGCATCTTGGCAAAGTTGGCATATTATGAATTTTCTCTTTTGAAGCCTGAATTGATGCACTGGTCTCTGTGATGGAATCAGGAGCGAGTGGTGTCTATCTTTGAACCGGCTGGATGTGCAAAGTGCTGCTCCTTCACAGTACTATTAGTATTAGTGTGCTTCCTAAAATTTGAGGCTGGCAGAGGTGGGTACTAGGGCACATGGTTCACTTACAGAAGTATGGCATTTCAATATAGTTCCACCGTTGTGTTTATAAAACACTGGCGAAACCTGTCAACAGAAACTCACAGCTTTGGTAAGAGCCCAGCATGTACTGGTTGGCTGTTTGCTCATGTGGATGTCCGTGCATTAATGTGTATGATGTTTGCTGATAACTGAGCATCACAGATCATTGTGAATCTCTGCATATTTTAACTATTACAGTTTACTAGAGGACACTTTTCCATTTTCAGTTTTCCACTCCAAGGCTTGCAGCACATTTTGCTAATCTGTCTTATCAAAGTCTGCATGAAAAGCATTTGCCTCACTGTAGTTAACCTTACAGTGCTTTGTTTGACATCATAGTTCTCACCATGACAACCGACTCTCACAAACAGCAGCTGTGAGGTCAGCAGGGGAAGTCAGATACATTTGAAAGACTCAGTGAAATTATTACTGTGCTGCAATATCTGTAGACCAACAGGGAAAATTAGAAAGTAAGAAACTAGAAAACACTGAAGAGAAAACATAAGTGGTATAAATCTAGATAGTAGCCCAGTAAGGCATTGGAAATAAAGCAATTCAGAGTGGTTAGCCAGTCTGTTAGTCTGACACCTGTTGGTGGTGGTGTGGTGGTGGCATGTCTAGTGTGGAGTGTGGTGTGTGCGTGTGAATGGATCTCTGTGGAACTGGCTACCTTGATGAGGTACAGAGGCTTGTCACAATGCAATATTGTAACCAAAAGCCAGTCTGTTAGTCTGACACCTGTTGGTGGTGGTGTGGTGGTGGCATGTCTAGTGTGGAGTGAGTGTGCGTGTGTGTTAGTCTGACACCTGTTGATGGTGTGGCCAGTGGTGTGCTGGCATGTAACACAGAAAATGATGCTAGCATTGGATAAGAGGGCATGGATGGTGGGGGAGGGGTAGTTCACCCTAACGTGTGGGGGGTAGCAGTGAGTCCACTTGGTGTGCAGATCAGAAATTCCTGGCTACACCTGGAGGAGCCGCTGAAAAGAGGGGATGCAAGTGCTTGAGTGGGGGAAATATAAATAAAAATTTAAAGCAACAAACCCGTAATAAAAGGAATGGCTGATGTTTTGCCCTCAACATGCCCTATTTCGTCCCTATTTTCATTCGGTCGTCTGTTTTTTTTGTTTTTTTTGACTAACTATAGGGCAGTGGGCGGTGACACAGCAGTAGCTGTGGGTAGTGACACAGTGAGGCGAGCAAGCAACTGCCGTAATTATGCCGTTAGGCAGGAGGGGTCCTTAATCATCCAGTATCTCCCCTAGAAGCAGGTAAGAGGGTACAAAAGTATAAACACTATACAAAAATCCAAAATTTATAAACTGACTACATTGCCCTCATAACCATACAATTTGACACTAGGTAAGGATGACAGGGACCATCCTAGTCTGCCCAATTTCTTCACAAACTTCATTATGCAGCCGTGGTGGATCTGACAAGGAACTTGTTTATGTAGTCACAACCAATGAAGATTGTGGGAAAATCTAAGGCAGCCAGTGGTCTCAGACTATGCAAATTAGCTGCTACCACAAGCATGGCAACCCTTACAAAGGTGACCAATCACTTTAAGTAAACAGGACTGTGCACCCAACTGTATGAAGGCAGCGCTTGTGACTGGCAGCTCAGTACCATGGCAAACTCCGTGAGTCGGCTTATCGTGGATGTTTTAAAATCCACATAAGAAATAATTCACCTTACTGACTGTGTAAACAGTTTAAATACAGCACACAACACTGATGGAATACTGTACTAGTGATTTGTGTGCACTACTATTGAATACAACACATACGTGATGGGCTGCTTCCACATATAACAAATATCTTTACTTGTTGACCTTGAACCTGGTGACAATTCACTTCTGACTCCGCCACTCATGAGGTCACTGGGTCAAAGCCAACTTGCAAAGATATTTATGATATGTTGAAGCAGCCCATTATATATATATATATATATATACACACACACACACACACATATATATTCTTTGCAAAAACTGCATTAATGTAACATTTAGGGTTCAGACCAAAGCAAAAAATGTCGGGAAATGTGGTTTTAGGGTTTCCAACCCTAAAACCCCACCACCACCACTAAGACAAATCAGGGGTGCAGTCTTCCTTGGGAGCGTCAACCTTTATGCTCACCCCATTCATTACACTCCAGAAACATATGCACCTAATGGACACTGAGAAAGTGACTATGCCAAATAGAGGGGGAAATGTGGATAATATTTTATTACAAAGAGAACATTTTTGGCAATATACATTGGGAGCCATGCATGGCACTACTTATGGCTAAAATGGAAAATTTCAGTTGACCCCCTTTTTGAAAAAAATCATAATTTTCAATGCATAAGAACCCACATGCCTAACACAATGTGTATAATAACTCAACCAGATTGACACATTGATCTACCACTATCCACGCTTTTTTGAGTGGCAGTCGTTCTTGTATGATTTTTATGGTGATGGTTTATTTAACTATTAACATTGATGGCATTACTTGTACGCAATGCCATTTTTATAATAGGAGGGTATCCACGTTTGCAAAGTATCTATTTATTTATTTATTCATGCACATAATCCTATGAAGTTTAGTGTCCATTTTTTGCTATATCTTTATCATTTTTCTCCCCTCAAAACCCACTCCCCATTAAATTCCGCTTCATGTTATGTTCCCTTCTCTCCTGCCCCACCAATATATTTACAATAGCTCTTATGGACGTTCCCATATTTGTCCTCCCACCCTTGGAAGGTTAACTTCCTTTTAAGATCAATTTGCATATAATATATATACAAAATTGCTGTTATTAATCCTTTTATCCTTATGGATTTATTTTTGCATATATCACTATTTGCATTATATGTGTTATTTGTATTACGTGGTTTGATGTTTTAATGTGTTTTTTATGTGCTTTTTAGGAAGGTAAAAAAACTTTCATGTGTTTTTTTTATAGCACATGCTCACAAACATGTTTTGTCTCTTTAAGGCATTACCTTTTAAAAGGCTTAGCTGCCATAACCAATTTATGCCATGAGAAAAAGAACTGAAAAGGTGCTCAAACACGTTTGGCATTTAGTGTCGTGCAGCACCATTTTTAATAAATAAAACAGTGGTGTTTTGAATCAGACACCCAAGCATATGGTTTGTTTTTATGTCTGTGGATGGAGCCTACAGCCATTTTGCCATCTGTACCTGGAAAATGGAGTTTCATGGAACACATTTTTTAGACTTTTCAATGTATCCTTCCACATCTACAAATCACTATGGCAACTAAAATAAAATAATCCCTTCTTTCTGTTTAGAATGATGCAGACATAACTCCAGGCTGCTTATCAGATGGCCATTAGGAAACTGAAACAGCTTGTTAAATATTGGTTGCCTATTAAACTGGAGATGTGTTTATCCCCTTCAAAATGGAACAGCTTGCACATTTAAATGCCTAGCATTTAAATTTTTTTTGCTACTAACTTCAGTTGGGGATGAATATCTTTCAAGGAAGATTCATACTTCATAAATGTTACCCTTTCACAGCAAAGTTTGTAAAGATTGACACTGTTTTTTAACCTCTCAAGACCTAGCTGATAAAATGCCAGGTCTTCAGGGAACTATCCAGACTAAATACATAAATTTATTTTTGACAGTAGGGCTGCAGCCTGCTTTCCAAACATAATGGATAGGAGCTACTGAGATCTCTTATAGTAAGTGTTTGTGTGTGTGTTTGGGGGAGGAGTGGAGAAACAGTCAAACTGCTGGTAAGGGAGAACTCATCTAATGAACTAACTGACAAACCATGAGTGATACAGAAGCAAATGATTTGATACCTTTCATTGAACCAACATAGATGTAACAAAAATAACTTACACCATTTATAAAATTCCTGATCAAACAACTGCAAACAGAAGACTGTTTTTTTGTCATTTTATAATATGATATACTGAGTGTGTATTTACTGAGTTGCTGGATCAGGACCTTGAAGAAAATAATAACATTTACTTAACTCATTAAAGATTCCATCAGGTGGACAGAAAAAAGTCTATGAGAATTTGTCTGAATGAAAACTAACAACTATAAGATGCAAAAATAGTATTTGCCTGTATATATATATATATATATATATATATATATATATATATATATATATGTCTGTAATTTATTTGCAATAAATTTGTTTACAAGCATTACTAGTATCTTTTGAAAGACTGTCTGACTTGTGATTACTAATTTTGAGTATAGTTCATGAAATAATGAGCTTGATATTTGTTATTTCATATAGTCCCCCATTATGCCTTATGCATAGTTTATAAATCCAAATCATTCCAAGGCCATTGTGACATATAATATTAATAATGAGCAACAAATCAGAGCTCTTTTCCTAATAAAAGGCTTCTGATATAATAAATAAAGAGCAAAGTCATAAATAAGGAAGCAGTGGCTTATGGAAAGATCTACAGGGATTTATACAGGGATTTGATTCTGCCACTGTGGGGAAAACACAGGGAAAATGAGAGCTTCTTACAGGGTAATGGTTATTTGGATCTGGGAGCACTGAATATTTCTTATCCTATGTTTTCTATCCTGGTTATGGCTGGGGAGATGCTACATCTCATTTTCACGAGGATGTTCATTTACACATTTTTGCACTGCATTTACTCAGGCTGTCCCAGATTAGATACAATATCTTGTTTTCGGGGGGTTCATGATTTTACCATTTTATAATGTATTTATTCAGGGTACCTAGTCCAGGGCCCCTGTATTCAAAGGAGATACGCAGCACATCCTGGTGGGAAAGGGAGCTGTGCCGTACATCTCCAACAATGCACAGCAGCACAATATTCAAATGTGTGGGATGTACCGGCCACAAGGGAATGGGCCAGGGCACACACACATGGTATGCCATTCATGTCAAGGGAGCAATCCCATGCATATGCCATGCTGCAGCATATTCAGTGGGAATGTGCCCCTCGCAGTCCAAAGCACTGCGGCCCACAGTTAGGCCTTGAAAAGCTGACCTAACCCAGCCAACCACCCTCAGGCAGGCTGCAGATATGCATCCAGGTGCACAGCGGCCTGGCAACCCTGGTGGACTAGAGGTACCCCCTTTCCAACCCCAATCTAGTCAACTCCATCCCTGAAGAGCGCCATAGTGTAGAGCCCCTCCCAGACCCAATCACACCAGAGGAAATCATGGTCCATATCCATAGTCTGGAGGACTCCCATCCACCACCCCTGTACACAGACACCCTCAATCCCCCATACCCAACCTGTTGCAAAGACTGGCACTGCCCTCCACACCCTGCTATGGCCAGCCATTGACTGCACTGAACCTGGGCTGGGGACCTGCACTCTAGAAAGACCCAACTGGCTGTACCATGCATTGGGGCACCATGCCAGCTGTGGATCCACCAGTGTATGCATCCGTGTGTACATCCCTGGCAAACTGAAGAGGGAATTTACATACCTCCAATGCATGTCTTGCTGATGCTGTATCTTTCTGCTGTATCTTCCTGCTGTCATACACCACTGCAAGCCACACTCTCCCCTGTTCCCCTGTGTAACATGCCACCCTCTGGACTGCTGAGGTATCCCGGGTGCCATGGGGTGCAGTATCCTGTAATGACATTTGCAGTGTACTCTTCAGGCTATGGATAGTTCATCCACAGTACCCCAATTGTACAAACAAATGGGAGGTCAGCTGTAACATGCCTATTTTGGGACCTGTGTAACTGGGTACAGCATTGGCTGTCACCCACACTAAGCAGTGCAGTGGCACCAGGATGATGGATCTGCATGCAAGTGCCTGAGGTGTATGGCCACTGGGTGTTATCACCCACACACAACTCGTGATTATGTACAATACATTCCAGCATCCTAGTGCTAGTGCTCCGCCACCCACAGATAGAGTGGTACGATCCCATTACAGAGCCAGTTGTCACAATGGGATGGGATGGGGGGCAGGGATGGGGGTGTCTGTGCACTGTTGAGGGGGAGTGGGTGCCACTACACTATGGACATGGACTGTAGGTGTATTCATATGCAATTAGGAATTGCATTAGGGTCTCTGCAATATGGAACTGATAGAGCCTGGACTGTGGTACAATTGGGGTTGGTGGAACAGGTGGGTGAGTGCCACTATACCACCAGAGCTCCTGACCACTCAAATGGCCCAATTAATATCAGGCAGGTTTAGATCTCCCACCACCACCACCTCCTATTTTGCCACCCCCCCTTCTAGTTCTGCCTCTAGCTCCATATCTCTCTCTTCTGCTTGTCTGAGAGGTCTGTAGATCACCCTTATTTATAGTTTCATGCCTGAAAATGCCATGAGCAGAACCCACAATGATTTTGTTTCCCCATTACCTCCCCTGATGTCTCAGTTCTCCACTGACTCTATGCCCTCTCTGACATATAGGGCTATACCTCCTCCTTTACCTTTTTCCTCTATACCATCTAAACATGTTGTAGCCTGGGATCGTCAATTCCCAGTCATTATTCTCTGTGGCCCAGGTTTCCATGATGGCTACTAGTTCCATCTCAGTGTCTGTCACCATTGCCTGTAACTCACTAATTTTATTTCCCAGACTCCTGGCATTTAAGCAGACCGCTTCCCATCTTACTCCCACTGCCCACTAGCTTTTTCTTATTCCTTCTCCCTTATTCTCCCCTAGTCTCCTATTTTTTTTATGCTGAATGTAGGCTTTGTCAGCCCTCCCTCACTGGCCTCTTCCTCTAGCCTAATTTGAACTCCCAGCTTACTGTTACTCACCTTGCTGTTGCTAGTCCCCTGTTCAGAAAGAACACTAACTAGGGTTCTCCACCTGATGTTGCTTCTCAGTAGTTCCCCTAGCCTCTTTCTCCCCTAGAGTCAGTATTACTGTGCAGTGTAAATGTCAAACTTCTGCCTCAGAGCATTGGCCCCCCTCTCTTGTCAGGTGAAGGTCATCACCCTAGAAGAGCCTTCTGTCCCAGAAGTCACCACAGTCTTCTACAAAGTGGTACTGCTTCTCCATACACCAACCTTTCAATCACCCATTCAACTACTCAGTCTCTTCCTTTTCTACTCCATTGTAACCATTCCCCTAAGTCCACACAGGGCCAAATTCAGAAAAAGCTAGGGAAGGTGAGTGCACCTTCAACCAGTCTCCCAGCCTCTTAAAGTTCTGTTTCACTGCCTTCACTGTCTGGTTTGCCTGATCATTGGCACCCAAGTGTACCACCACCACCAGCTCTGCTTCTACCTTCTCCACCACCCTCCCTATCCAAGCTATATCTCTGATGGCAGATGCACTAGGAAGGCATCTGACCATTTCATTCCCCTTTCCTCCTCTGCTTGCCACCCTCTCTACTCCCCTTATATCTGAGTCTCCAATCCCTAAGACTCTTTATGCTGACTTCATCCTTATCACTCCCTCAGGTGCCACCAAGCCATCCTGCCTGTTTCCCTCAACAGATTTAGAGTACCCTCCCCTACAGAGTCAGGTACCCGAGCTTCCTCCTGGGCTGGAAAAGCGATTTTCTGCTAAATGTTGTGAGATTTCTTGAGTTCCTTCTGACTGCCCCTGCCACCCTTCCCTCTGTACTTCCCTATCACCCTCCAGCTCCCTGGGCCAGTGGGCCTCTGGGGGAGTGGAGGTGTAGGGGAACCCCAGCTGAGCTGGTACTGCAGTTGAGATATCTCTTCTCTTGCTGCTACCAGCTGAGCATGTAGCTCCACAGTGGTTTTGCAGATGGGGCAGTGCCTCCTCCTCCAGAGTGTAACCTTGGAGAAAAGCACCCCACAGTCCTCACAACTAACTACCTCCCCATTGTACCGCCACTCCATACTGATCCTATGATACAAAGAGGCTTACCATATACAGAATATGGAGTTCTGTAGTATTTCGAGTACTTTCTACGCTTCCCCTTCCTTAATCCTTTCACCCTTGACTACTTACAATTATATATTTGTATAATTTGCTCATTGTGTTTGTACTGTATGCACTTCTACTACTCTGTATTGACTGTAATTGTCTTTTGTTTGTACTCTCCTGGGCTGCACCTGGAAATAGGCATTTTCTATGTCTAGCGCACCTTCCCGGTAACTGAAAAATCAAATAATATATATACACATCAATATAAAAACTGAAAAATATATACAGTTCTATTTCACTTTTATTGCCTAAATGTAACAGCAAATCTTAATATTCTAGAAATCAGTAGGCTGTTAATTTGGATAGTCTATCAGAACTGGAAAACTATTCCAGGAAAGCTATGTCTTAGCAACAGCAACATTCTAGCTTAAAAAAAAAAGTTTTCAATAAATGCTTTTTTTAAACCAAAAATCAGGAGCCCAGAAAGCCCACCTAACAGTAACAAACAGAATCACATTACTTTAAAATTAACAGGCCAGCCACATAGCAACAGGCCAGCAAATCCTGGTGATAAGGACAACCCCACAAACATCACAAGCAAATTGTCAAACTACAGTATATGAATAACATTACATTTACACTAGGGGCTCAAGTTTCAAAACATGAAGCAGGGCTTGCATCAAGCCATGCATCACATCTGTTTTTTGGGCAGCTGCACCAAACTCCTTTGATGCAACTGGGCAGCCACAGCCAAGGCCAACAGGATGCTGGGATGCATCACTAGGGGGATCACCTCCAGAAGAAGAGAAGTGATACTTCCTCTGTATAACTGCTTGGTGAGGCCACACCTCAAGTACTGCATGCAGTTTTGGAGGCCACACTTAAAGAGGGACATTAAACTCCTGGAGAGGGTCCCAGAGGATGGCAACCAAAATGATTTGGGGCTTCGGGGACAGGACCTATGGGGAGAGGCTTGAAGAGCTAAATATGTACACATTGGAAGACAGAAGGGACTGGAGGGACATGATAGAGGTCTTCAGGTACATGAAGGGGGTAAATGGGGAGGAGCAGTCAGGGTGCTTCAAAGGAAGGAGGAGGGGCAACTAAAGGGCATGGGTGGAAGCTGGAGGGGGAAGATTCAGGGGAGAAAGGAGGAGGTGCTGCTTCACTGAGAGGGTGGTGGAGCCATGGAATGTGCTGCCCAGGGGGCTGGTGGAGGCAGACAGTGGAGGGATTCAAGAGGGGGTGGGACAGGTACAGGGGAAGGGTTCTGGAAGCAATATCCAGTGCAGTGAGAATATCTAGAACTGGGAAGGGAGAAGCCAGAGAAGGTGAGGGGGGGCAGCAAGGTCAGCTCCCAGGGTGGGGGCTGACCAAACGAGCAGACATGAAAGACCATTAGGCCTATTCTGCTGGCATTTTAGTATGTTAGTATGTTAGTAACTGCACCTGATTTTAGTGCATTGGGTGCAATTGCAACAGTTTCCTCATTTTATGGAGGCTTGTGGCAAAGATTTGGTGCAAGCCCCATAAAAAGGGCCTCCCAAATGGTGCAGGTTAGACCAGAGAAAACCTGGTCTAACATGCAGCAGTTGGTGCATGGGATTGATAATCCTGATCACCGGCCCGGGAGAATGCCGCAATCCTCATGCACCAAATAATCAGCATACCAGGGACTTGTAGCATTCTCAGGGCTTTGCAAATCAAGCCCTGGATATGATTCACCACAGAACAAATGGTGTGACCATCCTGCTCCCAACCAACATCAAAGACAAAACTCCTACACCTTCCTGTAGGCAACAATACCCTCCTTCTCAGTCCACAAAATATGCACAAAAAACCCTTTAAATTAGAAAAAAAATATGGAAAATGTTCACTTAGCTATGGAAGCTCCAAACAGTCATAGTTACACTGCTGCTGCCAGCATTCTAGAATACAGCCTGTCAGATATTATATGATTAATGGTATCTGAAAATGTCTGAAATTGGCTATTTTGCATCCCCAGTTTATATTCAGAATATTCCAGCCCTATGAAGTACCACTGTTAGCCTTTCTGAAGTGGTGGTTGTCATGAAACATAGGCCATTGTGACTGTGGTGGATGGATAAATAAGTGACATTTATACACAAAGGCATGGGATTTGCTACTTTTTTGAAAACAAACGTATTATCACAGTGACAGATTACAGTTTGTGAACACTGAATGGTTTTGTATGTTAATGGCAACAAAAACCAATAGAGGCAAAGAATCAGTGAAGATTGCTGGTATAGAAAAAGAGGGCTCTGTGCAGTAGAGAATAAATGCATAATTCCATTTTGTGAGAAGGTGGCACATATTAAGCAACTGGATTGTGCAGCAGCAGACATTTTGAAACAGTGGTTGAGATCCGAGATAAAAAATGCCAATTGAAGTAGATGAAGAATAATGAAACATCCTTTTGGAATGATTGATATGATAAAATTAAAGTGTCCTAGGAGATAGAAATATAACCTAGTGCATGATTTCTTTATAGAAAAGAACAGGACTAACGAGAAATGTTTTGTAGCCTTTCATTAGGAAGGCATGCTTCTATGGCATTAGAATCCAGGGATACCTAAGAATTCAATTTACAGGAAGTAGCAGGGCTCATGGTCTTCTAAGTCAAGATGATTTTAAGATATTGGAATACAGCGGTAAGGTAGGATATGTCAATCATAGCAGGAGGATGGAGATGATTGACTAGAAGTTAATTGTCCAGGAGACAGAACAAATCAACATTTGTACAAAGCAATTTGTCAACAGCACCAAACATTTTGGGGGACTGCTGTTGCATTCTCATGCTAGATTCATTGCAAGATCTGTTTAAGAAAACTAGCCTAGTCATTCAAGAGAAGGCAAGGCAACTTTTATTTAACAAAGTACCCTAAATACACAGCATTGAGTGCTTTGCAAAATACTTAAAATACAACTTTAAAACATTACAAATAAATAATAAATTATACCTGAAACTGTTAAACCAATACATGGTTGGCAATTTCTAAACCTTTGGTTGGCCAATTCAAACATGAGGGGCTTTAGCACTGACTTGAATTGGTCAACCAGTGATTGTTGCAATGTCAAAGCAGGAATGGTATTCCACAAAGCACTGTAGATGCTGTAACAGCAATTGCCCTTCTAATTGCAATTTTTTTTAAACTCTGTTTATTCATTTCATGCTTTCTTTAAAAATGCAATTAATAAAAGTACAATATTGGTCAAAAGGAAGAACATAAAAATATAAACAAATAAATAATACAATTATCCATTAAGACATCCTCAAACTGGGGGAGATCCATGTTTATTGCATCTCAGAGAAACATAAGAAAAATGTATATGGTGCCCAAGTTTCAGCACATGTTAAAGTGCAATGATAATAGTAATAATAATAATTATTATTATTAGAAATCTCAGATTTTCATAACTGCATTAGAGGAGAACTTTCTATGACATCAGAGAACAAAACCACTGATGTACTACCTGTGTATAGAAAACATGTGTCATGTATGGAGAGAAAGTGAGGACAAACTACATGAGTTCCACAGAGCTTTCAAATATTGTATTTACTTGATTAGTTTGAGAAAATGGAGTACTCCCAGCCACAAAATCTACTTTCTGGACACCACAGTTGAACTACAACAGAGCAAAAACTACCCCCTCCTCCAGGACACATCTAGAAACAACCTGCTAGCAGATCAGTATGTCTTTCCAGGTAAAACGTTTTAAATAAATACATAAATAGTACAAAGGAACTGGCTTACTGTGGTCAAATGTCATGGGATGCACTATGAGCTGGAGTTCAGCCTACTTAACCAGAGAGGTGAGTGCCAAAAGTGAGAAGAAAAAATTACGGTTGTGGGATAGTAGCAGTGGTGGTATGCACATAGCCCTGATTTGTAGACTACAACAGTTAGGCTCAGTAGTTCTTCAACACTACCAGCAGTAGTAAAAGGTGCATAGCTCTGATGTGGTGCTGTGTGGAATTTTCAAATTCCAGTGGAATGAAATTCCATGGAATTTTCAAAATTCTGGTGAAATTCTGCTGAATTTTGTCAGAAACGGAATGGTGTAATTCCATGGTAGAAAATAGTTGAGGAATGATTTTCTGCTGAAATAATGCTGTTCCCCAGAATATTGTTCTGTGGATCTCAAAATTTTCCACGAAAATTGATGCGGAATAATTTTTCATAGAAAAATGCTGCTCCAAGGAATATTATTCCGCAGATCACAGTAGGTGGAATTCCGCAGAAGAACCACTGAAATTCTGGCAGAAATTACACCTGAGGAATGGTCATTCTGTGCTAATTTCACCAGTGGAATTCCACATTCCGCACAGCACTACCTTGATGGCATTTTATGTTAGAAGTGTAGTATCCCAGGGTTGTCACTGGTGTTCTTCTAACCCTTTTGCCTAATGAGGCAGTTGAAGTGAGCTTGGAAAAAGGTACATTGGCAGTGGATTGGGTGTTTAGACTGATGTGCAAAGCATGTGGCTCTGCTTCACGTACTGTTCACAGTGACAGTATAGAGCCTGGGGGTATAGGCAACAGCCCTACTGGTAGCTGCAAGTAACCACTGATAAGCAAAGAAAGCCCTGAATAATATTTGGAAGGGTTATTATAGGGGCAGACACAGTATACAAGTGGCTAGATTATGTAGAAAGCAGTCAAGTGAACTAAGCACAAAGGAGCCTCAACTAAGCACAAAGGAACTTATCTTGATATCCAGCAGAAGGTAAGTGCTGGTACAAAACTCTTGATCAGCAGTCTGAGTTGGGTGTAGGTAGCTGACAATCACCCCTGCAGTTAGCTGATTGATGCCAGCTGTGAACTGGTGTGTGTGGCTTAAGCAGAAGTGAAGCAGTTGTATGCATTTAGGCATCGCTAGCCTTCTTACGGGAGCACTATAAAAGGACTCCCCTTAATGTGCCACATTCGTGTCCCATCACATGACTGGAGCAGCACAGGAGAGGAACAGGATTGGCATCTTAGGCATGGGCAGGCATCTGCAGATGACAACAGCCATGCAGGGACCTCTGACGGTCCACCTAGGTAAGGTAGACTACCTATTTACTTGTTGCAACCTGTGTTAAGAATTACAGGAATTGTAAGCAGTGTTACACCATGTACTGATGTATTACCCTATCTTGGGTAAGCGTAAGCAGGGGGTGGAAAAGAAGCAAAAGGAAAGAATCTAAAAATACCCTATCTAGAGTCAGGTAACTAAGGTATAAGCCAAATGAAAAGGGGAACGTTAGACAAGCCTCACATGAATTAGAACAGGAAAACCTAAACAAAACTCCATCTAGCATAAACAACAAGATGTAAACAAAGCAAATAACAAAAAAAGAAATCTAGAAACATTCTATTTGGGGTAAGGGCACATGTTCTTCTCCAGATCTTAGGCAGTGTAGTGTTGGGGATGTTAGGAGTGGTGCAATGCAGTGTCCATGGAGCAGCAGTCTTCAGGAAGTCCTTTTGGAGACTGAAGTGCTGCCCGATTTGCATGCACCTCTTTGAGCTGAGGAAAAAGTTCACTAGACTCTGGTTTGAGTTGGCCAGGATTTGGAGGATATCTTCCCCAACTCAGGGGCCACCAAGTCTACCACTGATCCCTCAAAGGGTGCCAATGAGGAAGGCTTGTTGGACTGTAGTGGGCTCCGGGGTTGGGGGTGGCAGGTCAAGAACACATTTCTCAGCCAGTTCCACTACACAGCTATTTCACTGCTCTGATGAGATGGGACTACCAACAGGAGGTAACCAGGGTAGTGGCCAGGAAGGATGTGAGGGTCCTTCACAAGAATGACTCAAGGAAAGTGGCAAAGGATACCATCAGAAGACAAAGCAACTTCTGGTGGGGGACTCAATCATTATGGGGTAGATATGGGAGCAGGGTGGGAGGGGAAGAGGGCTGTGAGGTGCCTTCCTAGTGCCTTGGCATAGAGGGATGGAGAACAAATCCTTCAGATTGCTAGGGCAGTGGGGAAAAAGGGGGAGCTGGATGTCATTGTCCATCTGGGGGCAAATGACCTGGCAAAAGCACACAGTAGGGGTGGTACAGGACAGGATGAAGGGTCTGGGGACTTGAGGCAGGTAACTCATATGATGGCCTTCACTGAGGTGCTACCTGTATATAGGCAGGGGAAGATAGTGAACACCACTTCAGGGTCTTTAATGACTGTTTGAAAAGATGTTGCAGGGAGGAGGGTGTTGGCTACATCAGATACTAGGGTCCTACCTGGGGGTATAGAGGCCAGTACAAGGGAGATGACCACCATCCATCTATCCATGAGGGGAACAGCAGTCCTGGGTGGAAGGTTGAAATGCTAATGCAATGGGCATTTAAACTAGTCATGGTTGAGGGGTGAAGACAGTGGAGGAGGGCTTCAAACATGAATGGGATAGGCATATGGATATAATAAGCAGAGGAAATGGAGGAATACGGGACACCTGAAACTGAGAAGAGTTTGAGGAATAGTAATAGGCAGATAAACAGGGCAGACTAGATGAGCCCACCAGTCCTTTTCTGCCAAAAAATTATATGGTTTGTGTTTCTATAAAGATGAAGTTCAATATTCATACAGTGATACTTATTACAAAATCGGGAAAATTTCAAATGTAATATTTAAAATATAATACAGTTTATATTTCATCTGTGTTCTGTATGTATCACCCTTATTCTTTATTAAGTGTATTTATATGAAAACAGGATCTGAGCCCCCAGATTTCATCTCCTCCTCCTGCTTTTTCCTCATACTGTTTTTTTTTTGTGATATCAAAATAATTTCCACAACAACTGATTATGATTTCACAAACAGAAAATTTGATGGCAGACAAGGACTGCTTGGCCCACCCAGTCTGCTTATTTTCCCTACCTACAGTATCATTGCAGACCCTACATGATATCTGGCTCTTTCACCCTCCCCCCTTCCTTTCCACTAGGATTCCCTTATACCTTTCCCATGCATTCTTGAACCCCATCACTGTTTTCACCACCACCATGTCCACTGAAAGGCTGTTCCAGGAATCCACCACTCTTTCTGTGAAGAAGTATTTTTTTTCCATCCATTGTTTATTCTCTGTGGTTGGCGGCGGTCCAATGTCAGCTGACCATTCTGGACTCTGCTGTCATTCGAGGCACCCACTCTCTCATGCCCTGGTGGACCACGAAGCCAGCCTGGTCGCTTCATCCAGCTGCGGTCCCCGATTTTCCTCTGGGTTTCTCCCCTATTACCAGAGGCCCCAAGATGCAGTTGCCCTTGCTCGTGGAGGTGTGGATGCACACTGTGGCTCTAGTGGTGGTCTCTCTTCCACCCTTCTGGCTTATTGCCAGGGTCCCCCTCTGGTATGGCACTGCCACCTAGCCTCCACTGGGTGGCAGCCAAACACCGGGGGAACCCCACCCCACATCCCTCCCCAAGGATGAGAGCTGCCTGCCGGTTGCTCAATCCTCTCCTCGCCCTCCCCACTGTCCAACCCCCGGTAGCCCAAGCTTGTACCCAAACCCAGGTCACCAGCGTGGCATGAGCAGTGGCATCGAGTGCCTCAACCCTCAGTGCAACAGGGCCGGCTTGTGTAAAAGCACTTTCTCACGTCTCTTGAATCTACAGCCCTTCCAGCTTCTTAGCATGTCCCCTTCTTATTGAGCATTTTTTCTGAAATATACTTCCCTTTTTTACCTTATTTACCCCTGTATTTAAAGATCTCTTTCATATCCCCCTTTCCTTCCTCTCTTCCAGGTTGTACACACTGAGGTCCTTTAGTCTCTCCTCATGAGACTTTTGATGCAGTCCTCGCACCATTTTAGTTGCTGTCCTCTGGATTGCCTCCACTCTACATCCTTCCAGAGATGTGGCCTCTAGAACTGGACACAATACTCTAGGTGAGGTCTTATTTATTTATTAAATTTTGGTGAGCGGGTAGGTCCACTGAGCCCCGACGGTCCCTTTTTCAGGGGCGATCCGGGATAACAACACAAGTTATAAGAATGAACAATGACATAAGGAACATTTGAGGCATTGTGAGTTACATCATGAGGTGGTTACAGTAAAGAAAAATAGTGGATACAGGCGTGGTAAAAGAAAAGCAGTGGATACAGGCATGGCTTACAGGCTTGGTAAAAGAAAAGCAGTCCTTAGCAATGATCTACACAGAGGCAACACCACCTCCCTCTTTCTGCTGGTGATAAACTCTCCCTATGTACCCCAGCATCCCAGTAGCCCTCCCAAACAGGGCATTATGAGGAAACAACAGGAGGATGAGATGAAATATTGGGGCAAAGATCCTATCTGCATGCAAATACATTCAGTATAAAAGAATGTGACAAATACAGAGCATTACTGATATATAATCATCATGCGTTGTGTCTGTAGATTATATTCTTTAAATGTTTTCTTGTATATTAGAAAATCACTTTATAGGATGGAGTTGGTGACTGCCCTCCCACACCAAATTACAGAATTAGCATTTTATGAAAGAAAATGACACCTTAATTAATAGTGTAAAACTGGCTTACAAAATAATGTTGAAATATTATGGCAAAGCCTGTATTATGACTGTTTACCAAAGAGGTGCTGTCTCAGTATGTGGATAAATATTCATTCAATCATTACGTATAAACAGAGAGAATTGAAAAGCCTTAGAGACAGGATCATTTTCAAAGCATATGCAGGTACAGTATTGCATGTACAAAACAGGTAAATTGCAAAAAACTACAGTACGTTAATGCGACTGTTAGGATTGACTCATAACATGCATTTAATATAATAGGGAAATTAAAAAGTAAGGTAAAAAGTCCGCGGAACAGTGGTAAATCTGTAGTGTAGTTTTCTTTGGGGTTTGAACAATCTTAGAAAATGGGCAAGATTCTAGGAGCTCTCTCATTGGCTGAGAGCTATTGCAGGGGGTACATTAACTTACGATAGATGCCATACATAGAACAATACCATTTAGGGTGCCCCATTATAGGTAATCTTGGGCACCCCAAATTTTCAAAATCACAGTCCGCCATTTTTCTGCCACTTAGCAGGTGAGTTGCCACTCCCCCAGTCAATGTCACAGACCAGCATGCTCGATAACCCTATCCACAACTCCAGTGGCATTATTGATTTTAAAAATGTAACCCAGTCCACAAAATAATCAAGCCCGGTTTCCCAGTACAATTAAAAAAAAAGGTTTTTCCTCACATAACAACTGGCAGTGGTGGCACCCCCCACTCGGCAAGCAACTCAACACATGAAAAAAAAAGAATCCTGATTTCTTTTTAATATTCAGATGAAACAATCCCTAACACCTGGCACGGTACCTTCCACTACTGTACCTCGTCTAATTGCCGGCGTGATTTCTAATTTCTTTTCACTCATTAGCAATGAGTTATGCATTCACTGCTGACTGCTCCCCGAATTACAAACAAATAAAAACTTGGCATAAAAAAAGAACACAAAGGCACAACTGAATGTAAAACTAAACCAGAAAAAAAATTAAACCAGAAAAAAATGAATTTGGAGTATTGATACCTCGAATCCTTCCTTCATACTTCCGGGTCCTCATGTGGGCACACACGACCTGCAAAATAACCGTCTCAGTTTTCCTTATAAGCCTTCAAGAAAAGGCAGAACTTGTTTTTTATACATAAAAAAATTATCCCAGCAAACTGTTGCATGGACATTTAGTAGAAGAAATGCCATGTCTTCTTGTGCAGTTGGGGGGGGTTAAGTACAAGGGGATGGCTTGCAGGCGGGGGTGCAGCAGAAGGAACAGCACAGAAAGGGACTACTTTATATCAAAACTACCCAAACTAAATTTGTAATGCATTTTTTTGAATTGTTTTCTTACATTACTTAAGCCCAATATAAAAATGCCACAGTGCCCATTTTCTAAGTGCAATAATATCCTCCAGGGTGGGCATTAGTTGGCAATACCAGACCTTCCAGGAGCTACAGTATGAGGCCCTCCACCTGCAGTGTCAGGCCTCATTATGCCCTGGGCAGTCGATGTGTAGCCACAACCACCTGTTAAAATATTGTTTGCACAGAATGCACTGTATACATTACTCTAATATCATGCTCTCTATAGGCAAGCATTCCTGTATCACTGTTTTACTGTCTAAAAAGACAGGGCCAGTAATTGGGTAATCCCAAAGCAGCCTCACATGATTGTTTAATTTCCCCGGAGCATCACACCACAGGTCTGTGTTCATGACAGACTTCATTGTAATTTCATTAATATTTTTAAAAAGTTCTCCTCCCCCCAAAAAATTCATGAAGAATCAACCCTACATGTTGCACCCTTGACCATACAAGTTTCAGACATATCTTCCAACAGATTTTCTTGTTATTGAATGCTAAATGTTTCTTTTCCCCTCTTTTATGACTGCTAAAGCTGATGAAAGCAGTGGTCTTATCTCATCAAAGTAGTTACTACTCATGAAAGTGATGTGTGTCAGTTTTCCAAAAATCCAGCTATGAAAAAAAAGTGTGAAGAAATTAACTGCACGTTCAGAAAAAACAGCATTTTATTTCCTAGATTATTTCAACACTACAAATTTCTCAGTAGTCACCTATCAAAGGATCACTCTTGGGGAAAAATTGTAATGGATCTGAAAATCTAAAGTTTAAGCTCTCAGACATTTTTGTATGTTGTTGGTCAACAAGAAAGGCTTAACAGATACATATTTTTATGTATTTTCAGTCTTCTGGAACATTCAAACTGCTCTACCCAATGTGACCAAATTAACCAGATCCTGAGATCCGGGCACCTGGTGCTTCACAAAAATAAAATTCTCCATCAAAATTACTGCAAAAGTAGCAATTTCACTTTGTTGCTCAAAATTGAGTGAGCTTTGGCAACTTTCATGAGATTCCAGTTTTAAGCAGTAGAATGAATGTATGTACAGTATTACGGTATGATGTATTAGATGATGGACTCACATTCAGCTCAGCTCACAGACCCAGATGAAAGAGATGCAGTGCAGTTGTGCTGTAGGATAACATTTTATTTGAGTTAGCAGACTGTAAGAACACTGCTACCCTCCACCAACAGCCAAACGATTTCATACCAAAAGCGGGTGCTTTCCCAAGACCTGTCATAGCTAACAATTGGCCACATTTATAACTCATTCTCTTTCCATTAAGACATTACTGTAATATGTACATTTGTATGAATGGTAATATGTATTGTTTTAGCTATAGCATGTCCTGTTTGATTACTTGTTTTAATGTTCTGCTTGTCACTTGTGAAAATGATCAATTTGCTCATCTTGCTAACAAGTATAAAAAAATCAAAAAAGTAAAATCAAATAAAACAAATACCAAAGTGACTTGTGCCAGTAGATGGTAATTATAAGTATACGTACAAATGTGAAGAAAAAAAATGCAGTCCAGAAAAGCAAAGGAACCACACAACACCAGGACAAAAACTAAAAGGTGGGGGTATATGGAAACAGACAACAGTACTACATTGTCATTCATTTATATTAGTTTCACTTGCACTAATGTCAAAACATGATAGGGGAGGAGGAGGAGGAGGGGGGGAGTACAAAGAAACTCAAAAAAGACAAAGCATGCAGTATCAAACACAGGGCACAAAACTTATTCATTAGCAAGCTGCTAAACAAAGCAACTGTGTGCTGCTGTTAGTTATAAGCAAACCCCAATGTTAGTGCTCAAATAGTACATATGATAAACAACAATGTTAACAGTAATTGTACAAAGGCAAGAAAGAATGGTGACCTCTGACTGGTCAGTCTGAGGCTAGACCCGGGCTGTTATCCCAGCATAACATCCCGCATCTAGTTCCAACAAACTCATGATCGCATAAAATATTAAAAAAGGAAAAAAATCAAATGGCAGCTGTCCCTTCCATCGGCATCACCGTTCCCGACTCCCAGCCGAAGTCAAAACCATGTTGCTGATTGGCTTCACACAGTAGAAATCCCTTCTTCACCGAATATCCTTTTTTTTAAAAAAGCTGCAATGTTCTTATTTAAAAAAAAACACACATGGCAGCACACCAAGTGACTTTTCAATCAAGCGAGAAACAGAGGTTTTAAACAGTGACCGTGAGCTTTTTTCCTAATGCTCACTCGTCAAATCACTTCTGTTTTTAAAAGCATTCTCTCCACCTCTTTACCTCCTTTCCTGTCGCTCTATATAGATGGTAACAGCAGCAGTACCGAGGATGCGGCAGCAGCGGGCATAGGGCAGGAGGTCCAAACAGTGGTTCCTGTTGACATCTCAAGGCTGCCCCCATCCCCGACTTAACATTCTGATGATCATTTCTCACTGAAATTATCCCAGTACATTTGACAAATCTTTTCTACCGGGAGAACAAAACTAACAATAAAAAAAGTCTCTCCCCTACCCCCCAATCAATCTGTACATGGATGCTAATCCCAACCTTTTCCATCTATTGTACATAAAATAACCAGCACTATTTTTTTAATAAGTATTCCTACACCTTCAAAAATCACAGAAAAGCAGAGTTTTAATGAAAGTTGTAATACTGTTCTCTCTCTTTTTTTTAACAAGTCATTGTATAATAGGAATAATGCCCTCCAGGGTGGGTGTTATGCTGGGATAACATCCCTTGTCGGGTGTTAGATGCCCTCAGACAAAATCACCTGAGGCAGGATGTTATCCCAGCATAACACCCACCCTGTCAGGCATTATTCTTTTAATATCTCCATGTATAACAGCCTGACATATTGGCAACAGTAAAACCAGTGGCATAAACAGTAACTTTTTCAAGAACAGTATTGAATAATAAAAAATAACTATTTTGTAATTCAATACCACATTGAGAGCATGAAATGTACCAAAAAGGAGGAAATTATACTTTAACACAATAAATTAGATAAGTCTCCATATTTAAAGGAAAGGAACTAACTGGAAGTGCGATTGTGGCTCGGAGGGCTACTCAAATTCAATTTGCACTGCCAAATAATTTTCTAAGTAACCTCCTATTCTGATCCCCTCCACAGACATTCATAAAAACTCTTTCAGTTTAATGAAAAAAAAACCTGTATGTTCTACCCATTCTCTCTTTATGTTGGGCTAAAGCACTGATACCATAACCTTTACTGAAGTTTTGATATTGCCCACTGATATGATCTTGTGATCTTCTTTTCATTTTATAACATAAAATGCTGGACACATCTTTTAGGTAGCAAGGTATACAAAATTGGAAGTATTACATGAGTAATGTCTATGGAAACATACTCCTGCCCTATAACTGGCTGCATGAACACTGAACCCTGTTTAACATAACCACAGTAGTTGTAATTTCCACACCTGTGGGTTCCACTTGAGAACTATTTATTTTGTTCCCTCCTCTCCTTAGAGTGCAAACCGTTAACCAGTTGGTCTTGTAAATTATTCTCCCTCCTATAAATCACCTTTGGTGCGTGCGTTATAACCTCCCTCAATCTATGATCAGGGCTCAAGGTATGACACATTTTTTGTACTGTAGTATTGACAAAATCTGGTTCGGCTATGGGGAGAAAACATTTTTTATAGTATGCTAAATCAAATAAAATGTTATCCTACAGCACAGCTGCAGTGCACCTATTTGGTTTGGGACTCTGAGCCAAGCTAATTGTGAGTACATGTTTTGGATTTTGCTTTGGCATCAGTGACTCGTCTTTAGCCGCCTGTTGTGAGAGACTGTGAAATTTATGTTGGAGTGCTTGGTCAACCAGATTTATCCTCAGACATAGAATGCCAATACTGGAGCCTTCTTGCAACTCAAACAGCAGAAACACTCCCCCCACCAGACCATTCCCACCAGCACAGCTGTAGTGTTTCTGCTTCCAAAGCCGATGACCTGGGTTCGCAAGAAAACCTGGGTGTCAAAGGGCCAGCTGGGGGGAGGAGGACTGAGCATCCTACGGACTGCTCTCCTCCTCTGAGGGGAGGGGAGAAGCTCCCTGCGCTCACCTGACCTCAGGTGGAAGCCAGGGATCTGACAGCTGAAAGCAGTGTATTCAGGAACTGGGGCAGAAATCGGCATACATGCCCTGATGTCATTGCACAACATGCCTATTGTGAAAAAGACCAGAAAACAATCAGGCCGTGCAGGATGCCACCCGCCTCATACCAGCGGCCCTGCACCATTGACCAATGGCACCCCTGGACATCAAGCTAGAAGACCAACAGGGGAAAAGCTGCCCACTCCCAAAGGCCCTGCCCTGGGGGTTAAGTCAGGGAGGAACACTGGGGAAGTTAAGTCCCAGAGACACCGGATGACAGGGCTGGGTGTGGGGTAGGGCCAAAGGGATCAGGTCTGAAGGGGGAGCAAAGAAAAAAAACACTCCCTGTTGCCAGTTCTTTTGTTGAATCACTCTTCTTTAAAGAAGTGCAGGTAGTAGCAACAGCCCAAACATTTCAGCCAGTGTGATACAGAGCATAAACTTCCATTAGACATCAGGAGCCAGATATAAAAAAAACAAACAAAAAAACACACACACAAAAGAGGAGTGCAAAAGTTCCAACTTGGTGGAATCAGTGGGATGGCAGCTCAGCTGGTGGGAGGTTCTACTAGACAACACAGAACCGATAGTGATCAGTGGGTAAGGGTACCACTAGTCATGAGGCATACATATACATATAGGGGATGGGTGTTTGGAAGGTGGGTGTTGCTGCTAGACACCAAACATGACCTGAAAATATATAGGGCAGGTGAATGGGGGGTTGCCACAAGACAACAGTAACAACATGGGACTATATAGGTGGGTTCTCAGAGTTGGGAGTGCCACTGGACACCAGGGACTACAGGTGTGTGTACTGTCAAGGGATCAGAGAGTGGCAGGTGCTGCTAGCCACCAGGTATACAGTATGCATGCTGACTGTCAATCCATATGGTGACCACCCATGTAGGTAAAAGGGGGCTGTGCTGGTCATCCTCGTTTGCCCCCATATGGCCCCACCAGCCCAGATTCAGTTGGGTAGGCAAGGTGGTGTGCTGAGTGTGGGCAGAGATGGGCAGGGGCCTGCAGAACTGTCACTGTGCACTGCTTCTGTGGTGACCGGCAGTCAAGGGGTACCACTGGATGCCAAGAATATGCTAGGGTACCTGGGCTTTGAGGTTTTGGGGGATGCCACTGAACCCCAGGGAGGCAGGGAACTATATGGGCTGGGAGGCCAGAGTGGGGGGTTCACTAGCCACGAGGGTCTCTGTGGTAGCCCCAGTAAGGGTGCTCGGGAGGTGGAGGATTCACTAGTCACCAGGGCATCACTGGTTTTACGGAGATAGGTGCTCAGTGGGTAGTGGTTCTACTAGCCACTTTGAACCTGATGATATCATTGGGATGAGTGATTGGCAAGTGGGAGGTACCACTGAACACCAGGGCATCCATACACATGTATGGGATGGGTGTTAGGGAGGGTGGGAGATGCTGCCAGACACCACTGATGGTCTGCAGCTATACGGGATGAGTAAAGCAACAAGAAACTGCACCACTCAAAAATAGCTTCCAATTTAAGCAGCTTTATTATAGAAAAAGTTTAAAACACACCACCATAAGTGCAAAGTGGCATCAGAAATGCTGCTAAGAACCCCCACGGGTTTCGCATTCAAACATGCATCATCAGGAGGCTGTGTTTTAAACTTCTTCTATAATAAATTGCCAGATTCTGGGGGACCATAAAGGGGATCTTAGGACAAGATTCTACCCCTGTCTTACCACCCAAAGTGCACCTAAACAATGTGGATATCACTGACAAGCAAGAAATCTTGAATGCCTTCAACAATCATTTCACTACAGCTGGCCTAGCATTCGACTCCTCTCCAGCAAATCTAATGCGGTCACAATTAAACTTCCAGTCTACTGAGGGACAAAAGGCTGCTTCCACATTTTCCTTCAAGCCAATACTATTAAAACAAGTAGAAGACCTATTACTCCATTTGGACACAACTAAAAGCGCAGGTGCAGACTCTCTGGACCCCTACTTTCTAAAAGTTGCACTGCACGCCTTAGCAGCCCCCCTAACTCACCTTTTCAATTTGTCCCTAGCCACTGGATCTATTCCTACAATATGGAAAACAGCTCAAGTGTTTCCCCTACTCAAGGCAGGTGATCCCATGGACCTCAATAACTATAGGCCCATATCCATCTTACCAGTATTGTCCAAAATGCTTGAAAAATTAGTGAACAGCCAATTAAGTGCCTACCTTGACACCAATAATCTCCTTAACCCAGCTCAATCTGGGTTTAGATCCATTCACAGCACCATCTCTGCCTTAGCAAAAGTTTCTAATGATTGGCAGACTGAATTAGACAAAAGAGTAATATCTGTGCTGTATTTCTGGATTTAAGCAAAGCCTTTGATACTGTGGACCATGATCTACTAATCTCCTCTCTACATTCCATAGGCCTCGACTCAGTCTCTCTTCAATGGTTCAGATGCTACCTCTCCGGTAGACTACAGCATGTAAAAAATGAAGGTGACCTATCTACCTCAAAACCACTCCTAAGAGGTGTACCACAAGGTTCCATCTTGGGCCCTATCCTCTTTGCATTTATATCAATAATATTGACTCCAATCTCATCAAATCTAATATTCACCTTTTTGCAGATGATACTGTCCTATATGTCAGTAATCCTACACCATCAAAAGCCTGTGAACTTTTACAATCTGAGTTCTCTCTGCTGCGGCACAAATTACTAGAAAAGAACTCCTACTGAATGCCAAGAAAACAAAAGCCATGTTCTTCTCCTCCAAGAGCTTCTCTTCCACTCTCACCAATCACCCTTCCCCAATTATCTACCATCCTTGGTGAAAGACTGGACTATGTGGATAAATTTAAATATCTTGGGGTTTGGATTGACAATAGACTTGACTACACTAGCCACATTGAAGAACTCCTGAAGAAGCTCAGACAGAGACTTGGCCTATTTTACAGAATAAAACATTACCTAACCAGAGATTCTAAACAAAGATTAATCCTGGCATCATTCCTATCCCTCATTGATTATGCTGATTTCCTATATAGTCACTGCTCCCTTTCCACTTAAACAAACTGGATACCTTGTACCATAGAGCTCTTAGATTCATTACAGACCTTCCTTTCAGCACCCACCACTGCTCTCTCTACTGCAGTCGGCTGGACATCCCTACATCATAGAAGAAAAAAAAATGCTGCTCTATGGATCTACAAAGCTCTAACAAACAAATTACCATCCTACATTTCAGATTGTTTTACCCAGGTCATATCCAGACCATATGCCTAAGGAATAATAAACTCATCATGCTGAAGATACCTATTACCTGTACCCGGCATGGGAGGGCTGCAATCAGCTACTCTCTAGCACTTATTTGGAACTCTCTTCAAAAGATCCTGAAGTTGAATACCCTCATTCCAATAGCATCTTTCAAAAGCTATACACTAGTCTCTTTCCAGAGCCATGCAACTGTTTCCACAAGGCCTAGTCCTATCACAACCCCTTTCTCCCACACCCCTTTTTTTGCACTTCCACCCCTAATTTGTTTTGTAGCTTTCACCCACTTAACTCATACCTGACCTTATTCCCAAAATCCCATCACCCTCGCTTTAATCCTTCATTACTGTCTTATTTTGTTCCTTTTTTTATTATAACCCAGTTTCTTTGGCTCATTGCTTTGTATATATGTGAATATTCTTGTATCTGTTCATTTACAATGTCTTTGTTTGTTGTATTCAATCTGTATCTTGTATTTGTGTAAAAATTTGTACCTTTATATTGTTATGACCAATCAGGTCCATCTTGTAAATGAGCTATGCTCAATGATGCTCGCCTGAATAAATAAAGATTTTGATTGATTGATTGATTGATTAAAGCTGCTTAAATTGGAAGCTATTTTTGAGTGGTGCAGTTTCTTGTTGCTTTCCTCTGTTGATTTTGCAACCGCACACTCCCTGACCTGCTGAGCTGTTTTGAATTTTGCTATACGGGATGAGTGACTGGGGGAAAGGGGGTGCCACAATACACCAAGTAATAATGCCACAGCACTGGGACAGGTAATCAGCAGGTAGGAAGTGCCACTCACCAGCAGGGACTCTGAGGAACCACAAGAAAAGGTGATCAGCATGTAGTGGGTACCACTAGACTCTGTGGTATACAGCGGCTTATAGGGGACAGGTGTTCAGGGGGTGGGGGTGCCACTAGACACCAGGGAATACATTCACATATTGAGGAGAGGCATTTAGGGGGTTTGGGGGTGCCACTAAAAACCAGGGTTATTGTGCCCACACCTGGGACAAGGGCTCAGTGGGTGGGGTGCTAGTACTTGCCAGGGTGCCGTCTGCCTGTCAGAGAACAGCTGAATGGGAGTGGGTGTCTGCAATGCAGTCATCCCACCACCAGGGCTTTTCAACCAGTTAAGACTAGGTCTGCAAAGGTGGTAAATAGTGTTACTTTGGCTGTGATTTACTGCCAACACAAACTTCTGAATTTGGCATTGCACCTGTATGCAGGGGGGCCCCATTCATTTGCTGGGTGCAGCATTATATTAGCGCTGAGGTACGAACAGAGTTAGCATGTGCTACAGGGATCTATTAATATGGATCCCACAAACCCAGTGCAAAGCCTAGTTAGCACGGGCAAACACCAGTTAGTGCCCAGGCTAACTTTTTAATATCTGGCCCCAGAACTGAATTTATACAATTTGAGAGAGTGACCCTAAAAACTGGTGACTCTGTTAGTAGAGGGTTAGTCTGTCTGCTTATTTAAGTGTCAATAAAGTCCCCAGGGGTTTATGTTGAAAAAAACATCCTGCTTTTAGAACAGTGAGAGATGACTTCGTAGCAGGCTGGCAGGACTTCCTTTTACAATCATCAGCAGGCCTGATAAAATATATTTTAAAAGACACTGAAAAAACTTGAACTGTGGAATGCATGAAAAATAAGACACAAGGGGTGTGCGTTAGACACTTCCTAAGCACATGAAAGGACCTAGTAAGACTCGAGGCCACAGGCTGAGTAGCTTCAGCACCTTGTCATGTGTTAGAAGTGTCTAATGCACATCCCTGGAGTGTTTTATTGTGCTTATGAAATGGATTTCATTTTTAAAATGTCTTTCTGTATGTAAATTAAAATGTATACCAATCTGAAAACAGATCTTATTAGTTGACTTAATGTTAAAATAGTCCTTCCACCTGGTAGAAAATGATGGTATTTTTTCTTTAGGACTTTTGTCCTTTTGTGGCATCTTTAGTTGTAGTTTGCTTCTTTTCCTTGTTCATACATAGTTGTAGTTTTTATTTTATGGGTTTTTTTTTGCCAGGGAGACAGAATGAGTGTGCACCCCACCCACCTTCCTAATATCTGAATCCGTCAGCCTGTGAATGTTACTGGGCCCCCCACCCATGACACACTGAGAGTGAGAGAGAGAATGAATTTCAGTGACACAGAGGAGAGAGTCAGCATTGCATTGTATGGAACCAGGAGGGTGAGTATTAATGCACATAACAAGCCATCAACATTGAAGTTATGGTTGGAAATTGAAGGAAAAAACCTACAACAGGTGCCAATCACTGGCCCACTGGTGCAGCAGTGATGCTACTTCATGCAGCACCTATGATCCAGGATCAGGAGCCAACTAGGGCTGTTGGAGGGCCAGCTGGGGGGGAGAAGGCTGAGTGTCTGTCAGACTGCTCAACTTCTCTGGTGGGAGATAGGGGATCTGGTGCCCAGCACACACTAACCCCTTGCAGTGGCTAGGGGTTGGTGAGCCAGGGACCAATTCTGAGACCGAATTGGCAGAGACTGTAGACGCCTGCACACTGGGGATAGAAGCATGCCTTACCATGTGCTGGGGTCATTGCATGTCCACCACTGCCAAGGGGGCACAGGGGAAACCATACACAGGAAAGAAAAACCTTAATGATGAGCAGCATGAAGTCCAGTACCCTTGCGGGGACCAAACAGACTGATGTGGGTCATATCCCATAGCCATAGTTGAGGCGAATACAGATACACAAAAAAAGGTGCCAATCAGGAATCAGTGGGGTATGAAAGAAGATAGAAATGTAAATTATTGTAAAATAACTGCAGACACTTGCACTTGCAGTTATCAGATGAGTCAGTGTCTCACCAAGCTCTCACTTCACATCTAAGTAACCACATGAGCAGCCAATGGGGAGGATGATGCACACAAAGCAAAAGCCAGCTTTGAATGATGTCAATACGGTTTGTTTACGTCAGGTTTTGGTTTATGAATTGACCTGGCAAGAGATAAGTGAGTAAGCTGCTAGCGAGATGGGACAGAAGAAGGACCTCACTTTGGTCAGATATTGTGAGATGTGTGACGCTGCCAGAATTGGTTTAAAAAAAAGATGATGCAATACCATCATGACTGTCAGACTTGGGGCACTTGGGGCAAGCTCGGTAGTTCAGAGCCACTATGACTACAAATACATTTACTTGATACAGGTGTTTTATGGCCTTAAACATAAAGATGAATTGCCATAATCATCTCTGTGTGTAAATATGATTTTTGGTAAACTTAGATCATTTATCTGGTTGATTCTGTGTTTTCCATCTGTTGAAAATTTGACTGGTGAGTGCATGTTGTGCTGTATGTGGAAGGAGAAGGAGCTCTGCACCAAGGCCTTCAACTAATGGTAGAAGGAATGTTGTAGGAAGGAGAGGTATGGCTACACTGTGGGCCAACCTGGAAGGACAAGAACCTATACCACAGTGATGGCCTGCTTTCATTCAGGAGGCAACCACAGTCCTCAGTGGAGGATTCAAGTGGTACTTCAATAGACATTTAATGTAGCCTGGGGGGTGACAGAAGAAATAGGGGAGGCAGAAAGTGGGCAACCACAAGCTAAGATAGAGACTTGGGAGATTCCAAGGGGGAGAAAGTCCCATCAGGATGCAAGTTATTCAAGAAATCAGGGGATTAGTAAAGGAAGAAGGGAGAAATGAGCAGTCAAATGAGAAAGGTGTGGAGGGGGAACAGTTGGAAAAAGGAGAAAGCAGCAAGAAGAGAGGTGACGGCTGTCAAAATGGTGCAGGGCCTGCATCAGGAGCCCTACAAGGAGAGACTGAAAGAGTTCAATATGTACACCCTAGAGGAGAGGAGGGAGAGTGGGGGTTATATTATGGAAACCTTCAAAATACCTCCTGAGGGTTAATAAGGTATGGGGGGGAGATATGTTTCAGAGAAAAATGTGCTGTAGAACAAGGGGTCTTGATATGAAGCTGGAAGGGGTAGATTCAGGAGAGATGTGAGGAAGTACTTCTTCATAGAAAGGGTGGTGGATTTCTGGAACAGCCTTCCATGGGAGGCAGTGGGGGTTAAACCAGTGATGGGTTTCAAAAATGCCTGGGACAGGCACAAAGGAATCCTAGGAAGAAGGAGGTGGGTGGAAGAGACAGTGCTGTAGGGCAAGTTGGGTCTGCAGCAAAAGTGATTATAATTAAAAATGTGCAGACTAGATTGGCCCAGCGGTCATTATCAGTTGTCATTTTCTGTTTTGTAACTCCTCTTTTGGGAGATTGCCAGTTCTATTTGGCCTTCCCTGGGTTTTTGTAGCCTAATTTGTCCCAGTAGAAAAAAGGGTTAATTCTTCTAGCACTTGAGTGAGCCTCCCATGGGTCAGAAAGTCATCATGGATGTATGGGGGATAAAGCCCAGTAGTTTAGGTGGGAGGGGGAGTTCCAGTAAGAGGAGTGAGTGGTGAGGGAGTATGAGTGAGTCAGGGATGGGTGGGATCAATTACCTGCTATGGCCCCTGGCCGGTGGCACTTGGGGGGGAGACACAGAGGAAGAAGTTGGAGCCAGTACCCACAAGCTGCACAGTATCTTGGAGGGCAGCTTACGTTGAGAGGGGAGCCAGCAGCTGCAACTAGCAGAGAGTCCTAGCAGCCGGCACCAATTCATGTAGGAATCCTGTGGATAAGAATGTGGCAGGGAGTGTAGTGTCCAGACAGCAAGTTGATTTGGAGCTCCGCAGAATGTCTCCTCCTTCTCAATTCAGGGACAGTTGCTGCCAGTCCTGGGAAAGAATGCAGTGATCATGAGGGAACCTGCAAATCCCCAAGCCAAGAGGACTGCATGTTCCAAGGGGGATCGCTGAGTCAGTATGGGAAGAGTGAGAGAGAGAGAGAGAGAGAGAGAGAGAGAGAGATGGGGATCATTGAGAGTTTGGGTACCTGTGAAGAATAATGGTCTATTAGGCACTTTGAACTGTTCTGGGACTTGTGCTGCCTTCAAACCTTTGTGACCATAGTGTTTCCTAGTTACTGCTGCCTAAAAGACTGTGCTACCTCATCTGTCCAGGTAAAAACTGCTATTATAGCCATACCGGCCATGTGAAACCTGAATGTGTTCTTCGCTGATTAACTGATGCTCACATGGGCCATTCTGTTATTGAAAGGAACTGTTTAACATACATTAACCTGTTGTTTTTATCCAGCACCAGTGATGAAAAGGGACCTTGTGTGTGACACCTGGACCTGGGTAACATGGTCATTGGATGTGTTTCTGCTGCTGTGGATGCCCCCTTCCCATGGACATATTCCATCCATACTCCTAGACATGGAGAGGGAAGGCTACATTTCTATTTATGACAGAATATGTGATTCAAATGGATACGGCAGACAGCTGTTACAGTTTTGCACGCATGCTGTTGGTTTACAGAGCAAGTTTAGATACAAATGCATGTGGTGGTTGTTGGGGGAGGGGTAAGGAGATGTCTTGAGGATCAAATGAAACAAAAAGCCAAAATGAATTCAATTCCTTTGCCATATATTACTATGATCTCCATCAAGCCCAGCAGTGATGAACACTACATATATATTCTGTAGATTACACTCAGTGATTTCAGAAATATGTGTTTTTTTATCCAGGCCATCAGCCTCCTTTCAGTGCACATAGTAAGCATTATTTGTTAAAGGCTGGGAAATAATTTAAACGTTTAAGTTGACAAAAAAGTCAAGTAAGTTATCTTTTTTGGTCAGCTTTACTTTTCAGCATTTCCCTGTACAAGTCTGGTTCCCAGAGAGAGAGAGAGAGAGAAGAGGAATTGTGGAGCATGGTTGCCCATGCAGTACTGTCTATGTACAGTGCCGCACACACACAACTGGGAGACATAGAGAGAAAGAGAGAGAGAGGGGTGTAATTTGAATCTCTGCTGGACCAATGCAGCCTCATTACAAACTTAGTTTTGATGAACAGGCAGTGGTGTACTGCTAAATTTAGAAGTGTGGGGTCTTCATGAACTACGATGCCCCCACCCCGGCACAGGCCGAGGATCTGGGGGCCTAGGTGGCCTCCAGAAGCTATCAGGTTTTAGATGCATTCTGGTGCATTTTGAGGGTCATTTGGACACTGTTTGGCTGCTTTTAAAGCCTTCTTTGACTTATTACAACCAACCAATATCACTATCAAAATAATTACTTTTTATTTTCTTTAAAAGCACAAAATTGTCAAAACTAAAGCAAAAAAATCCCACTTCTACCACCCTTCAAAAACCCAACTACAAATTTGCTTATAACAGCACATTTGTAAATGCCGTTATGCCCGTTATATAATCTGGTCGGTTTATTGAATTGAATGAAAAAAAACAAGACTATCAGGCATTGTTGCAGTGAATATGCTATTTAATATGCTATTTAATGTGCAGCAATTAAGTACAATGTTGTAAACACATTACATTCATGTGAGTGCAATTACAATTGGTAAAGAAAGTATGCAACAATGGCATCGGCAAAAAAGAAGCAAAGTACTGTACAGTACATTACGTGAAGTAGCCAGTGATTTTTGTTTGCACGACTGACTTCCTAGCATAAGGCTCCCATACCTTTTCACCCACCGATAACGCTGACCAGTTAGGCGCGATGGTAGGATGCTGCTCCATGGCCCGGCGTAATGTCATTAGTGCTGCTATAACATCCAAAGGTGTAACTTTAGTGTCTTCCTCGGTGTCAGCACTCTCGACCTCCTCATTCTTCTCTTCCATTTCTTCCGGTCGCAGTTGGCTAACTACCTGACCGATGTCGTTCAGTGGTGCCTCTGCTTCTTCCTCATCACCTAGGCAACATAGATCGTCAAACTATTCCTCTGTCAAGGCCGGTGGAACTTGAGTTTCTTCGCCTAACAATGGATCTTCATCGAAAAGAGGAGGTGAGTTAGATGCTGAGGTTCCCTCATCAGGGTCAGTGCTAGGGGCAAATCCTGCTTTGACAAAACAACGGGCTATGGTGTGTTCTGAGACAGCATCCCATGCCTGTTTCAGCATTCACACAGCATCTAACAATAAGATTTTTTTCGTGCAAACTGTGGCAGTTACTTCAGCATCTGAATCAAGCTCATCTATGACCCTCTGTCTCATTGCTCTCACGTAGTGCTGTTTCATGGCATAGATGATTCCTTGATCCAGAGGCTGAATAACACAAGTTGTATTGGGTGGCAAAAATATAAGTTTTATATTTCTGAGACCCTGGATTTGTGGATGTCCAGAAAAATTGTCTAGCAACAATGCAATTTTTCTGCCACGGAGACTCCTATCCCAATTGCACACCCACTCTGTGAAGATTTTGCCTGTCATCCAGGCAGATCTGTTGGCACGGTAGAGGATAGGAAGGTGATTGATACCTCTGAAGCATCGGGGGGTCACCGATTTCCCAACAACTAGGAGATCTGTTTTTTCAGATTCATCCATATTGCAGCATGCAAATACAGATATTCTCTCCTTTGCCTTTTTGTGCCCAAGCAATGGCTCATTTTTGAATGCCAGAGTCCCAAAACCCACACAATGGAAAAACAGTCCCATTTCATCACAGCTAAAGATGTTGTTTGGTGGGTAGCCAATGAGTAAGCCAGGAAGAACTTCAGTTAACCACTGCTGTGCAGACTGCATGTCTGCGTTCCCCTTCTCCTCATGGGCATGTCTGAACCCAATGTTGCGTCTCCGCTTCCATCGCTGGAGCCATCCCTCGGATGGATTAAAATCGGGTCGACCAAGTGCCTCGGCTATTTTCTTAGCTTTTTCAGCGAGCAATGGTCCGCTGATCAAGGCATCACAACCACGGGCACTATGGAACCAATGGAGGAGAGCATCCTCAACTTCAGAATCTTTCCATTCCCGCTTTCTTTTCTGCTCAGGATTAGTGTTTTCATGCCACTGTGTCAGAATTGAATCTCACTGACGCTGCAGGTCAGCAACAGATGATTTTGGCATGTTCAGCTGCATTGCTAACTCTCTCTGGCTGAGTTTTGGTAGATCATCCATGCGTTTAAGCATTTCTACCTTCTCAGCCCGAGTTAACGTTTTCCGCTTTGGAGCCATTCTGTATTGTTAATGTACTCTCACTGAACATACTTGTCGAATACTAGTTCAAATCTAACTAACTGACTGAGTGCAAGTAATAAAGACTACGTGCAGCTGTGTTCAATTAGGTAATTAAGTAATTCAATCGAGCAAGTGGACGCAAGACAGCAATTAGAGGAGCAGTTAAAGGGTGATTATTGGCTACTTGGCCAACGGATTTTGCCCATAATAGGTGGCTGCCTTAGATCACAATAAACGGCAGCCCCTGCCCCGGAGTTTGCTACTGCTGGAGGAATGGAGAGAAGTGCGGCCACTTATAGGGCACAGCAGGCAGGTGCCACTTGGCATTGGCATGTGGGGGGGTTGCCATGGAGATGGAGTAAGCAGGAAAAGACCACTAGTTTGAATGCCTTCGACAGCAGCAAGTCCACAGTTTTATGGCTGGCAGGGTCTGTGAGCAAGGATCAAGGTGGCGGTGGTGGAGGGGGGTTCTCTCCTGCTCAAGATGGAATGGCTGGGGGCTCCCCTGCTCGAGATGGAATGGCTGACTGCCTGTCTTCTACTACATGGTGCAAGGAGCACTGAAGAAGCATGATGTGCATGTCCCCAGTCCCCTCTGCCAGGATCAGACACCAGGCGAGAATAAAGAATGCAGCGGCACAGGTTAGCATTTCATTTTTGTAACACTGAAAGGTCTTGCTTTAAAAATGTCTACCTGAGTTACTATATATCAGAAACCAGCTAGAAGTGGTGTTGCCTGGCTGTTCCTACCCTTCATGGAATTGTTGGGCTATTGAGAACTGCTCACTACAGTATATTGTTTTCACACATAACTATGGCACCTAAGAGAATACAGAAGATAAAAGGCAAATTGTGATGATGACATACTGTACAATTCATACTCTTTGTTAGAGATGGGGGGACTGTTTGGATAATGCACCCCCCTCCCTCAAACTGGCAGTCAGGAGTGGATCCAGGATTTTGGCAGAGGGGCAGAAAACTGACTGCCGAAATGTGATGGTTAAAAACAGCAATGGAACTTGTAGGGGAGGAATGTGCTGGAATGCAGTTATGTTATTAAAATAAAAAGCTTCACTCTGTTCTAGGAAAATGGTATGAATGGATTACTGCAGTGTGGGCAGGAAAAAAAAATGATAAAATTGAATGTAATGAATTTCAAAGGAAATATAGCCTTCCATTACATAAACCTGCTCTAAATTTGTTGTAAAAAGGCTATTATTAGCAAGACCCCATAACCTCTAGTTATTGTTAAATGTAATTTGTTCAGCTAGGATAGTCAAGCTGAGATACAATATCTCATTTTCTGTGGGGCCCAAGATTTGTCCATTGTTATAGCTTAGTGAACTGAAGCACTGAGAGGTTAAGTGACTTGCTCAGGGTCACACAAGTATGTACTTCTGGTGCAATTTGAACTGTGGTCTCCTTGTTCTAAATAAAACCTGTGCTCTAGATTTTATTTTCTGCACAGAAGTTCAGGGCCCTGTGGGGATTTTTTCCCCATTTCCACCATTGGATAAAAAAGGATAGCAGTAGTGTCTCACCTCTAGGTCACTTGTTCAAAACTAACCCAGGTTGTGACAACGATGCATAATGAATGACAACTGCTTTAAACTGCACGGCTCCACTTTGCTATGGCACACTGAAAGAGGCAATGAGAAATTGAGGGTGTATGAAGTCTGCCTTCACACTGTTTTTATGCATAAAGCATTAAAGTAATATTGCACTGCAGAATAAATGGTAATTCAGCTTTCATGTTTTTTGATTTCTGTTTTGTCTTGGCCTTAAGAATGTTTCAGATCATTTTCTATATAACGGCACAGCTGTTGTGGAAAAATCACTGTTCTCTGTGGATCTTAATATTTTCCGTGGAACTTATCGCGGAATAATTTTCCACATAAAAAATTACTCCGTGGATCACAGTAGGTGGAATTCTGCATGTGAACAAGTGAAATTCCGGCAGAAATTCCGCCGGCAAAATGGTCATTCTGCACTAATTCCACCAGCAGAATGCCACATTCTGCACAGTACTAGTGCATATCCTTGTGCTGTATTTTAGCCACTGGACTAATAGAGGCATATTCAATGATGGTATTTAATCAACCTGTCATTTCAGAGTGTGTAGTAGAACCGTAAGTATTTATTTTTACTGACAAGACAAGAGAGAGAGGGTGAGAGCCACAACAGGTAAGTAGGCAAGAGTTGTGTCGGGCGGTGCTGCCCATGCTCAAACTATAAATGAAATATGGCTAAGCAAATGAATCTGTGGTCTCTCTGTGTATGCATATTCAAATACTATATATTCAAATGCGGACTGCTATTGCTCATAAATCTCAGTCTCTCCATGTCTTTCTGGAGGAAATGTCTGGGAACCAGTGCCTCTCTGCAACAGGGAGAGAGTTGCATGTGTCAGAGTCAATCAAAAGTGGCTGGGCAGCTCTGCATGATCAGTGCAAATAACAGCAGCTCAGCCCAGTAGGAGCGAGAAGAAAATGGCACTGGCAATAAAAACATACCCTTCAGCTATGGATGATGCAGTGGGGGAGGGCTGGGGATTCTCGGGAAGGGAGCTAGGGTGCAGCTTGCTCTGCATTGGGAGGGCTGGAGGCCATGTACTGCAGAATGATATACACATGAACTGTGGAATGATAGTTCTGCAGAATTCCATTCTGCAAATTGGCCAGAATATTTTGTGGAATGGGGTGAAAATTTGAGGAACACATTCTGAGGATTTTGATTTCACCAAAGTCAGAATTTCAGAAAATTTCAAGGAATTTACAAAATTTCACATTTTTGTGAACTCAGAATTAACAATTTCTGCCCAGTACTACTACTAGCGCTGTCTACATACATGGCAAATTTGATGTTAATCTGTCCAGGGATGACAGCATTATTAAAGGTGTACAAATTAAGGTTTAACATAGAAATGCTTACTCAACCCTAATAATAGGGGTGATACCATGCCCCTGTAATACAGACAAAATATTTCAGTAACAGGTAAAGACAAGCAGCAGATATATTAACAGTCCAAGGTGCGCAGGTTTCAAAATCTCTGATAGCATAGTATGCCCAACATCTGAGTTTAATAAGCTTCATATTTTAAAGCTGTCAGCTATGCCTATTCCTTGACTAGCATTAATTGCATTATGCGACATTTTATTAAACGCATACAGTTCAGCTACAGATTAAAACATTATTTCTTCACCTCTGTGTATCTCACTGCTAGAAAGTAGCCTCTAGCTCTGTAGAGCTTTATTCTCAAATGTGCCGGTTTGGTCTGAAGATGTGTCCCACAGTGACAATTTCATAAATAAACTACATGATGTTACTTTTAGGACGCAAAGCCCTGGAGAATTGAATAGCTTTCAGTATTATGACATCGTAAGCAGCTGCTGCAAGTAAGGTTACTCAGGAAAAGAAAATCAAAATACTGTATTATACAGTAGCTTTGAAAATTCTGGTCCTTCTGTTTTCGAACATGTTATTTTATGAACTATTCCCAATGAAGAAAGGCGCCTGATGGGGACTTCAGAAACAATATATATTGACAGATAACAGGTTAATTAAAAATAAATGTATTTTTGACTGATTAATATTTTGTGCTTCCACTATGGTACTAAACTTCAGTGACACAGATGCTGGATGGCCCCCTACCTGTAGCCTTCTGAGCATATTTATGAGAGAAGTGATAAAATAAATTGATCTGGTCCACTGGCACAGCAGTTGTATTTCCATTTGCGATGCCAATGCCCAGGGATGAGAAGCGAATCAAAGTGTCAGAGGGTGGGCCAGGGGGAGGAGGATTGAGCATCCCATGAACTGCTTTCCTCCTCCTCCTCTTCCTCTGGTGAGGGGATGGTGGGGAAGTGGCCGGTGCTCGACTACACCCTGGCACAGGCTGGGTTGCAGCAACCTGAGCTTGCATAGCTGGGGAGGTGTGCCAGACTTTAGCATATGCGTGCCCTAGGTCATTGTCCACCACGCCTCCTGCTGATGAAAAATGACTAGAAAAAGACCAGGCTGTATAGGAGGATGTCTGCTCTGCTGAACCCCAAGAAGTTGTTTGAGGCACTGTGTCCCCAGATCACTAAACTGGCTGATAGTATAGCCTAGTGGTTAGAATAATGACTGTGAATGAGCTTGGTATATCCAGCAGACCTGGGTTTGATTCCCACAACCTCCACTTGCATACTGTGTGACTCTGAGCAAGTCACTTCACCAGCCCAAAGCTCCTGGGTCACCCCTGAAAACAGGCAGCTGTGCCGAGTGGATCATGCCCAGTTACCAAAAAATGAATAAATTATCCAGTCTCTGACCAGGGAGTAGATTCTCCCTCCCTGATGGCCCCACCCTTGCCGGCAAGCCAGGGTGCACTCCTGGTGGGCAGCAGGTAAGTCCCAGGGATGTGATGGCAAGGGTGACTAAAGACAAGCCAGGTAGGTAGCCCCCCCAAAAAAAAGATTGATCTGAGCACAGGCAGCTGTGTTGTAGTCAACCTGTGGAGCAACACACTGCTTGGTATTATCATTACAAGAATAACAAACTGCTATCCACTGTCCAAGCATGAGACTTTAGTGTGTTAACAACTCTATCCAGCCCTTGCATCTACAACAAATGTATAAGAAAACCCTCACCAGATATTAGACGATCGTGCTTACAGTAAGGGGCCCAAGTTATTGCCAGAGCTTTAAAATATCCATAAATAATTACATCTGGCCTGTAAACACATCAAAACATTATCTGTACACCTGCTATAAAATGAGTCTAGGTTTTCCAAGGATCTGACTGGCTATTAGCCGTACATTAGAAGTGTCTAATGTATGACTAATAGCAACTGCAGAAGTAGGTGCCCCATAAAATCTGGAGGCATAAGGGATCACTGCTTTCAGGCTTAGAATTCTTAAACAGAAGCTTCATTTTTAAAAATGCCATCATTTTATCTGCAGTCTTAGCAAGGAAATATTGATGTCAAATTATGGAATACAAGAGCCCACCACTGACAATACGTGTCAACTTATTGTTTTAAATGCAATGCTAATACATAGAAGACATTTAACACTTAGCATTTTCTCACTTCTTGCTTCTGATTTACTGCCTAGGTAGCTCAGTGAAGCTCGCACAGTCTGACGTGCCACAACTATGTTACCCAAGATAAAAAGAATGGAATATACTGCGGAAGTTGCTTCGATTTCTCTTTTACAAAAATAAAATAGTTCACAATCACCTCACAGGCTTGGTCATATTCTTGTTCTACATTAAGCTTTGGCGGGGACCTAGTATGGGTGCATGCCACTCGCTACAGCATTACACTGGCTGCACATATTGGTGATTACAGCCAGACGCTGCAGATCACATTTTTTTTTTGTAACTGGAAACTTCTTGCAATCAGAGTAACGAGCCACATGTTCACTGCAGTATTCAAGGCTTCATTCCCATGTGCCCACTTGGTTACATCTACTATAGCGCAGTGGTTTAAGGCTCCGAGCTGCAAATCTGGTGACATCCAGCAGACCAGACCTGGGTCTGAATCCCACAGTTTCCACTTGCATACTGTGTGACTCTGAGCAAGTCACTTAACCTCATTGTGCTCCCAGGTTGCTCTTGTATAAAAGCTTTCAGCTTAGTGTGCTACTCCTGGTAAAACAACTAAAAAAAAACAAAAAAAAAAACTCATTTGCTGGCATTGGCACGGTGGGGGGAGACAGTCATGCCACCACTTTATAATAAAAGACAAGCATGCAGTTTATTTACTGCAGTTGTCTTTGCTTCTCCCATACCCAACCACCAACTGGTGTTGCCATAAATCAGGTGTCATTGTTCTCACTCACACTGCATAAAGACCTTTATTTTATAACATAAAAAAAAAGCTTGCAAGCACTCTCTCTTCGGGCATTCACCAGCCTTCTTAACACCTAGTTCTGCACCACATCACTGCATTGCATCTGTGCCACATAATAAAACAATTTATTTATAAAACAAATATATATATATATATACACACACACAATGGGGTGAAGGAATAACACTCTGAATAAATGTAGTTATTTTCACCACTGTTGAATAACAAGAAACTGACATAGACACTGTGGAATATCTTAACATATATACCAACAGTGAATGCATCAGTTCCTGATATTCTCACATTAAAAGTAAAATACTTAATTTCAACAAAAAAACAAAACTCAATTGTATAAATCGTACACGTGATATGTGACTTATGGAATATAGAAAATATTAGCACTCGAGCAGAGTGAACTGTGATAATATCACTTGTGGCTTCACCACTCATTATATCATCACAGTTCACTCTGAACGCGTGCTAATATTTTCCATATTCCACAGTCACCCATCACGTATCCCATATATATATATATATATGTATGTATATGTGCACTCACTCTCCATCCTTGACAAAACTACAACTAAGGAAGCCTACTTGGGACAAAAGTCCGAAAGTCAAGCAACAATGCGTCAACACCATTCAGGCGGAGGGGACTATTTTATGTCAAAAATAAATCAAATATTTAACTTTTTAGCATTTTAACCTTTTTTTTAATCATAAAAGATTTTATTGAAGATTTTCCTTGTACAAGAGGAAATGGAAAGAGCAAAAGTAGAAAAACATTCTTACATACATTTCTTCTTTAATGTCCAAGGAATAACGTCCAGGAAAGAAACAGCATCCAATAAATAAAACAAACAGACATAATTCTTTCCTCTGTGGGTATAACCTCTAATACCTAGAACAAACAGTTATACATGTCAGTTTTAATGGTATTTCTCTCACATGTGTGGTTCTAAACTTTACAGTGTCCTGAAGTAGATGTAAAAAAAATTAGGCACATTTGCTGGGCCTGGTGCTTTTTTACAATACATATCCCCCTATGGGAGTAAGACTGTGGTAAAATGAGTTTTAAATATCATACAGGAGGGTTGCCAGGAGGTGGTGTGGGTACAGAGCAGAGTTAGGAGTGAAGATATGGAACCCATTTTTTATGGTAGAGATGGATTTTTTTTGTTTCTGAAAAGGAGAGACACTTGAAAACTGTTGGCGTTGCCATCGCCGTATGCCATATGATGGGGGGAGGTGGCTGTCACCACTTCATTAGAATGGCCCTTTTTGTTTCCAGGAAGGTAGCTGCCACCCAGTTCGCTTGATGCATGGAGCTAGTCATTTTGGACGTATCTCCCAGTGTTACCAGCGCTGGGTCCGGGGGTATCTCATTCCCTAGGATTTTGGCACAGTCACCTATCACAGCACTCCAGAAATGTCTGAGGATGGAGCACTCTCACAAAATATGTGCCAGGTTTGCATGTGGTGCTTGACATCTCCAACAGTGGGAGTGTGGTAAAACTCCCATATTGTGGAGTGCAGCCAGGGTATGATACCATCTCAGTAATATTTTGAGCTATATCAGCTGCCCTTTGGTGTCTTTAAAGGCCCAGTGTGCCCCTTTAATGCATCCACCCCATTCTCTTGTTGTAATCTCCATGTGTACTGTAGGTCTCTAGCCCACTGCGATCTACATTTATCGATTTGCGTTGGTTTGGTGTCTCAGATTTGCCTATATATCCTCCCTGACAACCCTTTTTGTTTGCTGGGTCTGTGTAAGGACCCTAGCCATGCCCATCTCCCATCCTCATCCTCTTTATCTCTAACCCCCTGCACTGCTCCCCTTAACCGGAGAAACCTCCAAAAATCAGTTTTAGGCAGCTGGAATGTTGCCTGTAACTGTTGAAAGATCTTTCTGTTAGTCAGAATCCTAGCTTGAGGGGTGTTGTATAAAGTACAGATCCAACCCCTGAAATAAGGCTCAAATCCCTATGCGGCTAAAACCAAGTGGAGGTAACCCCACTCAACAGAATCAAAAGCCTTGCAGAAATCCACTGCAAGGGCCACCATTGGAATGTTAGAATGCCGGGCTAGTCATTTAATATTCAAGGCCATGCATACATTAGCTGCCCCCATCCTTCCCTTACTGAAACCCACCTGGGAGGCATGAATCCCCTCTGCTACCACCCCCTCTAGATGAGTAACCAGTATCTTGGCCTCTATTTTAGTATCAACTGAGATCAAAGATATCGGACGAAAGTTGGAACAGTCAAGTGGGTCAGAAACCGTTTTGGGAAGGAGGATAACTGTGGCCTCTCTCATTGTGGGTGGTAGACATTACTAGGTTTTAAGGACATAAGGGGGCACCATGGCCCATTGTGAATGTCCCCCACTCGAGTGGGAAATGATACCATTCTTGACAGCAGGGCACCTGAGGAGTCAGTAATAGTGGCATGGAGACCACCTCTTTGAGCAATTGGTATAACTCCACCGGGATGCCATCTAGGCCCAGTGCTTTCTCCTTAGCTGGCTCATAACTGCCTTTCTGACCTCCTCAATCATGACCTGCCTGTCCGAGGTCTTAACTGCCTCTGGACTTAACCTGGGAAGAGCTACTTGGTCCAAGAAAGAGAGTGGTGTTTGAATGTATAAGAGGTTGCTTTGAGTCTGATTGGAGGTATAAAGCTTTTGGTAAAACTTCTGCTTCACCTCATTTATTTGTGCTGGTTTAGTTACCACTTGTCCAGTGGCCAATCTCAAGACCATTATCTGGGATTGGGACTTCTGCTTTCTGAGGTGATATGCCAAGAGCAACCCCCCTTTGTCTCCTCCATCAAAGAATTTATACTTTGCCCTCAGTAAATGCTATTCAACTTTCCTCTGGGCTAGCGTGTTGAGTTTGTATTTCAACCCTGTTATCTGAGCAATAAGTTCAGGAGAGGGGATTTCGGTCTGCCAGAACCACTGTTCTAGCTCTCCTAAATTCTTAGCCAGCTCATCTGATTCCACCCTATGCTTCTTATCACTGGAGGCAGTGTAGGAGATAATGCATCCCCTTCAATAGGCTTTGAATTCCTCCCATACTGTGCCTGGTCCTACCTCCCCATTGGAGTTTACCTCGAATTAGCTTTTGGTCTAGTCTCATATCCAGGAGCCACAATTGGGATCTCTGAGCAACATTAAGTTAAAACGCCATCTAGTGGAGGATGGTTGGGCCCTGGGCATATAGTAGGTCAGACCAGTAGGCGCATGGTCCCATATAAGGATTGGATTGATTGTGGCATCCTGCTCTCCTGGAGCAGCAGTACCATCAACCAGTCAAAAGTCTGTCCTACTGTGAGTTTTATCCATCTGGGAGTAAAATGAATAATCCCTACCTGTGGGCTTATCCCTTCGCCAGGGGCCTATGAGTCCCCACTCATCCATCAACTCAACCAGTTTCCTTTGCTCGGGGATGGGAGTCTGGCATGGGTTTTGACTTATCCAAAAAGATGTCAGGTGCCAGATTGAAATTGCCACCCCATAAGTATTGTGGCATCTTCTACTCCCCCTTTAGCCTCTGCAATCGCTGCACTGACCTGTAGAAAGAAATCCTGCATATCCCAATTGGGAGCATAGAAATTTACAAGGATTATCCTTCCCCCAGAATATGTGAACCTCCCTTCCACCCATCTTCCTAGTTTGTCTGCTTTCTTCCACTCTTCCCTCCATACACAAGCTTTGTGAACTAGCATGGCTACTCCCTTGGTTTTTGTCAATGCAGTACTGTATACTGCTGCACCCACCCACATCTTTTTAAGCCACTTCACCGTTCTGGCTATAAGGTGTGCCTCCTGGAGGAGGGCAACATCTGCTTTTATAGTTTTTAAATGTTGCTGGACCTTAATGCATTTTACAGGGTGATTCAGTCCTTTCACGTTCCAGGAGACACACCTTATTCCCTTCTCCATGTTGGTGGCTGTTCTCCAGCCGGGGAAACCCCAATACCACTTACCTCCACTTTTCCTGTCAGTTACCAAACACTCTCTCTGGTGCATCCTCCATCCAGTCCCACATCAAGGCTTTAACCGGCAGGGAGACATGCCCAGTTAGCTCTGAATATTAGGTTTTACTGTAGAGCGTTGCTTGAGGGGGTAAACCAGAGAAAAAGGACACAAGTGAGACAAACAATCTTATATCACCCCACTGTAAGTTCCCCCTTCCCCTTCCCCACCTTTTCCTCCCTCGTTTTTGTGCTCCCTCCCTTAAACTTCTGAGCCCCATAGTGCCCTTGCTGGGTCAGGGAATAAACCATTGTGTATTTCTTTAGTTATAGAGACCGTTATGCGCTACTTACTGTCTGAATGAACCAAAGTAAAAACTGCCGCTCACTTGACCGAATGAGTGAACCCACTAAAGCACTGTGGAAGTTGCGAGATTACCCCTCTGGGGCTTCAGATAGTATGACTACCTGATTACTGCCTCCCCTTCTAGGTGCCACTCTGGGAGATTACCTCGTATTTGAAGAATAAGAACATCCAGCTTAAACTCTGCTGATGAACCATAATTCACCACTGGAAACTATCTCCGCCTGTCCTACCTCCTTTTATCCTCTCGGGATAATGGGCACTGAACTCATGCCTATGCTATGCCTTTGTACAATGTCACCCTCCCGTATATATCAGACCTATTTTGTTTTGCTAAGAATGTCACCACCATGGGGAAATTATGTCCCTTCTACAGCCTTTTAACCTTTTAATAACTATAAGGAGGCCACTTGGGGGGGGTTATCCATCATATTTTCCCCTTTCCAGTAACCTCTTCCATTCTATGTGCCATTAGTATGCTTTTTATAAACTAAAAGCCGCTGTTGAGAGTGACTCATTCATCAGCCATGGGTAGTCGGTCAGGGTGTTTCTATATTAAGTCCTCTCTCTCTCTCTCCCGTGGCAGAATGAGCCCCTTGGGGAGGAAGTGTCAGTTTTGCTGGTCCCCTCTCTAGATTAAGCTTATCTTCCATAGTCTAAAACCATGCTATGTATAGAACAGGGCCTTTTTTAGACAGATCTGTGCTGTTTAGTCTTCTGCATGTGCATTGCCTCTGCACCTGGGGGGGATCCATTGCATGGAGGGAGGTTGCCCCCCATAGACCCTTATTCTTACTCTTATTCTTATCATCTACTATGGGAGCCCATGTTATGGGGCAACCACTGCAAATTATCTTTCCTCTCCTTCTCCCTCCCTGTTTCCCTCTAGGACTGTTTGTAGTAAAAAATAAAATTTCCTCTAACGGTGCTGTGCCATTCTAACAGCCATCGGGATGTGGACACATTCTAGAGATAAAGAAAGCAATAAAACAGTTATTCGCTACCTCACCTATCTTCTCCCATTCGCTTCATACATAATCTTGAACCTTTCATGAGTCATTTCATCATGGCATCTCTGAGTTTTCTTTGTAACAGAGTCACTGTGAAAGTTAATTTGGCAGGCTGTGTACTGTTGAGGCTGCTTCAGCAAAAGTTTTAAGTCCAGGGTGAACTTTTCCCCAGTCCTCTTCTGCTGGCTGGGAATCCAGCTCATCTGCATCGATCTCCTGCAGGTCATCCCATCATGTGGCCTTGAGCTTTGATAGACATGATAGGGTGCTGGTCCATCAATTCTTCCCCACTGGAACTGCTAGCATCATCTTGTAGGATTTTAGCTGGAGATGATGTCTGTTGCTGAGTGTCTGACATCCTCCAACTTCCTCTACTTCTGGAATGGTGATGCAGTCTTTGTGGGTGAGGGCTCCTGTCCTTGTTCTGTTTGCCTGGGGAACTTTGCTGATTAGCATCTCCCTTTTTCTGTACTGGGCACTTGGAGGGATCCAGGACTGACAACTGGCTTGAAGTACTTGCTACCATTTTAAGGGTGGTGGCTTTGTTTTGATCAGGATCCCCCATTCATTTTTTATCTGCGCACCCACAAGTTTTGTTTCCTTCTTGGGGGTCCCAGAGTCTTCTGGGGAATGTAGTTCAGCTTCTCTTTGACCCATGCATATTTATTTATTTATTTGATATATCGGTTTACAACCTTTGAGCCAGAGGCTCATTTGCAAAGGTACCTCGTCATATGTAAGACAGATGGAAACACAGAGTAGGTATAACAACAATTACATTAAACATGAGATACATGGTATAACAGTGGTTACATTAAGCATGTGTTACAGACATTTGTCACAGACAATATTTGCAGGATTTGGAAGTAGGTATTTTCTGACATTATTTATAACCTTTGGATGATGATATTTACAACATAACAGCAGCGAGGCATTATAAGCTTGAGAAGGCATCTAAACAAAGTAGTCAGACCTAATCATGGGTTTGGTGTTAAAGATGGAGGTTGCAATACATAATGGACTTTGTCAGAGAATACTGGATCAGAGTGGGTAAGAGAGTAAAAGAATTAGAAGCAGTTACAGAAGCGGATATTGAAGAGGTGGTTGCAAAGAGTGGTTTTGAAATGGGCGATCTTGGGTGCACTAGTGATGGTGCTTGGGAGTGCATTAAACCATGTGGGTGCCCTATGGTGGAAAGATCTCTGGGCAAGGGAGGTTTTTAACCTGGGCACAACCAGAGGAGCTTTCTCTGAATTGTGGGTGAAGATCAAGATCTGTCGATGTCCTGTGGTGAATCCCCGACAAAGCTCTTCCCGTCGACAGTCACCAATAGACTAGTGAGACCCTTAAATCTATACAGATGGCCCATTTCTCTCTTTTTAGCTTTTATCAGGCCATAAGCTTTATGTTTAGCTGCTAATTCTTGGGAGAAGTCTTGGTACATGGATATGTGAGCCCCTGTCCATGTTATGTCCCCCAGCTCCCTTGCGGCCCTCAGTATTTTTTCTTTAATGGAGTAGTGTAAGATATGGGCTATTAGAGAGTGAGGGGGGCCCCCCGTGTCATGACTTGCCTCCCGATCCAATGCACTTTATCAATGTCAACCAGCCCTCTCCATCTGGGGCCTAGAATTCAGGGAATAAAGTAATTCAGAAAATGCTCCACTTTCCCACCTTCCAGCCCTTTGGGTACACACAGCAGCCTGATGTTATTTCGGCATCCCTGATTTTCTTGATCCTCCACTCTCCCCCATAACCGTTGCATCCACAAATCTTGTTCTTCCAACTTCCTCAGGATGGCCTGCTGCTGGTATTCAAGCTCATCAATTCATTGCTCTGAAACATTCAGCCTATCCTGGATTTGTCTAACATCTTCAGTGATGCCTGCCACTGCCAGCTTTACCACAGCCATGTGGGTAATGTATCCCAGTTGTTCTGACCATTGTCCCTCCTTTGCTCCGGCCTCGGCCTCCACCATGTCTGCACTGGTTGAGGGTCAAGTAGTGGTACCTTTTCCGCTAAATTCCCATTATAGGATGTAATTTCCTGCTCAGCAACAAAAGGTAACCAGCGTATTCAGCTCAGTGAGGTAGTAGTGCTTATGGGTTGCTATTATTTCAGGCTGCGCTGTATGGCCCCATCTGTTAAGACATTCCATGCATTAGCCACACATATGAACTCCTGCCCGATACTCCAACTCTTGGCTTGGAAGTTCTCCCTGGTGGTCGGCCCAGGTTTTTTTCTGAACGGATTTCTTAGGGCATAGTAGTAATTACAGTTTTTATTTTTCACTCATATAGCCATCGCTACCTTCCAACCTCTGTGTGAGGATATTACATTTGTTAGATCAGTGCAGCTTGCTAGTATTTCAAGGCACATTAGTTCCTCACTGAGACAGAGCTACAGAGCTATTCCTCCATCTTGGCTATGTACTAAACCATACCCCAGCATTTTAACTCTTTAATTTCAATACTAACATTAATGTAACATATGGGGTCCCATTTTATAAGCACAATAAGACACTCCAGGGATGTGCATTAGACATTTCAAACACACGCCAAGTGACTGAAGGCATGAGGTGTGCCCCTGGCTGCACATTAGATATAGAATAAAGTACAGAGTGGTGTGTGTAATGAGTGGTTTACACACACCCGAGGTGTTAGATGTTATGTAAACCCCAAGAGCAAAACTCGAGGGGTTTGTGCAAACATCTAACACCGAGGGTGTGTGTATACTTCAAGTTTAAACACAGCTCCCCATATTTTATTTTATATAATTGCTGGCTTTGACTTTTTTGCCCAGCAATCATATATAATACAAAGACATTCATGTGCGGCCATGGCTCAGTTACATTTCAGCGTGCAGTCACCTTTACTTATTTAAACTTTTTTTTTTAATTTATTCATCAGTCCGAAGGTTGTTTTTTCTGTTGGAAGTAGATTTTCTTATTTAAGACCACTTACCACCGAGCCCGAGTGGTGGTTCAGTCTCTGAGTGGCCAGCAGTCCAATTGGAAGAACTGTGGAGGGTGCATGCTCTGAGTTAGAGAAACCATGCATGTGTTTGCCATTATAAACACTGCTTTATAATGGCATATTACGCCATGGTTTCCCTATGGGTAAAAAGCGAACCTGGTTATTATAAATGTTTAATGCACACTCCCTCATGTCTTATTCTTTATGTCTGACATGAAACAATTACTTTTAGGTAGCAAGTAATAGCTTGCAGCACCTCGTGTAATCGTGCAAAGTTTTGTGAAGATTTTAAAGCTTATTGTTTCATTTAGTTTGTGTACAGTATGTCGGCTTTGTTGAGGTCTGTGCATACATGCACAGTCGTTATGTATTGACCTGGCAATGCAGAATTTAGCTCCATTTGAGATGCTTCCTAGTCAGCTTACCATCCACCCACACACACATACATGTATGTGCATGCCTATAGTAACACAGTTAATGGTGTTAGACAAAATTAATCAAAAAAGCCCACAGAACTAAACTTGAATGATAATTAGGTTCCATGTGGTCATCTAGTTTTCTTTGAAAGCTAAGAATTGTTCTTTAATCACCACAACCTTCTTTGGCAAACTATTGCACTCATCCGTAATCCTTTGTGTGAAACAGACTTTTCTCTGATCAGTTTTGGAATAGTTCTCCATTAAGTTGGTGTTTATTGGATCTGTTGGTAGAGATATTAATTATTGTATTCACATATAACATGTCAGAAAGTCTCTTATCTCCGCTTGCTTTGCGAGGTAACATCATATCACCTCTATGTCCTCTTGGCAGGGCCACAGTAATGGTGGGAAAGTGGGGATGTTGTCCTGGGCCCTGAGCTCGGGGGGCCCACTTGAGGAGCTGGCATTATGCCTGGCATTAGCTGGTTTGGGAAAGAGGGCCCCACTTCAAATGACTTGTCCTGGGCTCCAAAATTCCTAGCTGCAGCCCTGCCTCTTGGGTCTAGAGTATATACTTTTAGGGAATCTAATCTTTCATTGTAGGTTTCTGGTTTTAGGGTTTAGGTTGCTGATTAATTTTGTGCATCATTTCTGAAATGTTTCTTTTTTTCCTTTATCGTTTTTTGTTTATTGGTTCCGTACTTGTACTGTGTATTCTAGGTGTGGGTGCACCAGTGACCATTATAGGGCATGAAACTTCAGCATCTCTCCTTCTAATGTTTCTTTTAATGCATTGTGTAACTTGATTTGCTTCATTTACTGCTGAATGTACTTGTTCTGTCTACTTTAGATCATTTGTTGCCACAATATCTAAATCTTTTTCTTTTGAGACCCATTTATTATTTTACGCATGAACTGATAGTTTATTTTGGGGTTATTGTTTCTAAAATGCATGACTTAACATTTATCTGGATTGAAATTCAAGTCAGAAGTGTTTGCCCATTGCTTTAATATGACAAGATTGTTTTGCATAATTTCATAGTACTCTGGTGAATCCAGTAAAACTCCAATTTTGACATCATCTATAAATTTTCATGACCACCATTTTGTACCCTCACATAACTCCCTAATATAAAGATTAAGTAATGTAGGTCCCAAGACAGATACCTGTGGACACCCACAGATCACCTCTCCCCACTGTGGTGTTGATCCTCTTATTTTTACCTTCTCAGTTTTTTATTTAGTAACCAGTTACTGACTCTGTTCTGAAGGTAAGTGGTATGTTAACTTTGTTCATTTCTTTAGTAAGACTTTTTGGGGCTATGCACTATGATGCAGATTGCCTACATACTGCAGATCTGTATTGCGTAGATAATTCTAAGTGACATGTCCATGCACTCTGGATCCCACAGACCCCTGTGTATATACACAGACGGGATGCATGTCCCTTCCACAATGTATCCTCCAGCTGGTTGCACAGCTACACATACAACCAGTTGGGTGAGTGTCAGGAAATTTGTCCCTTGTTAGGATGACCATTTCTAGCAGTAATTCTGACCAAATGGCAAAACATGACTCGGGAACAGGTGTTGCAGAATTAGTAATAAATCTTTTATTACTTATCCCAATAACAGACAACACAGCTTACCATAGCCTGGAGCCTGGAATACCTCAATTTACCCTGGGTAATACATTAGAAACTCGGTTATTACAACAGTTGCATTTTCTTATATATGGCTGTCTTTCAGATGAGACGTTAAACTGAGGTCCCATCTGCCTGGATCGGTGGTAGTTCAGGTGGATATTAAAAATCCCATGGCACTTATTGAAAAGAGTAGGGGAAATTCCCTGGTGTCTTGGCCAAATTTCCCTCATTCACTAAAAATACCATCAACAGCTTAATCTGGTTCAAGGTCAGTTGGCATTCATCTGTATCTCCCTCCTCCAGGCTGTGCCTGAAAATAGGCAGGATTTTTCTAGTGCACTTACATGGTCAACAAAAACTAAATAAAATAAGAAAATAAATAAATACTGTCTGTTACCGTAGTAACAGCTCATCTTGTACAGAAGTAAAACATTTCTTATTGGCTAGCATGGTGGGCAGCTTTGGATATGTACAGTTATCTTAGATATACATTTCTTTGCTTACTACAGTGATTCGTGAATACAATAGAATTATTATTGTACATATTGGTTAATACATACATATTCATTAATGCCAGTAGATGGTGCCATAGACCATGATTATAATACTGTGAAAACCTTACAGTAGCAAGCAGTAATTAGCTCCTTTATACTATGCTGTAATAATGGTGCACATGGGGGACCAGAGGGCCAGAAGGTCTTCATAATCCCCCCTTTCTGCCTGAATAAGGAGGCAACAACTATGGGATAGTCAGCTGGTAATAGCTCAGTTACAGACCAGCTGCACAAGCTGCATAGAGAAACTTCAATTGAGCACAATGTTGTTTAAGCATGCGTCTAAGACCTCATAAGGTTAATATCAGAAAAATAATAATGAATGCTTGAATTATAACAAGACCTTTAAAAGTAAACTCTAGCCATGTGTTAGACAGTGCAGTACTAAGATCTCCATCATGAAAGAGGTCGTTAAGTGAATCTCCTGCTTTGGTTAGATTTTTGTTAATATGGATAAGATGTGTACCTTTCCTGTCTAATAAAGAGAGTAAATTCAATGTCAATGGCTCAATATGTACATTAAACATTGATAAATACTGGGATAGAGCATTCAGATAGTCAGAGTTGCTATCAACGTAATCTGGTTCCGGGGTGGGAACAGGGGTGATAACCATTTGACCAGTGGCAGTGCTTTCATGTGGAACAAAACAAAAATTAGGTTCATTTACATTTCAAGTTGAAGTACCATATGCAAGTGTTTTATAACTGGTTATGACACGATTTTGTCCATTATAGTTGTAAGAAACACAAACTTGAGGAATCCTCCATTTGGTGAGCTGGATAGGGCTAGTAAACGATGAAATTGTTAGGTGGCTGGTGAAATATTAAACATCCTCATTGTAGCCCTTGTACAGCATATTAGGCTTTAATTTGGCTGAAGAAAATGTTGACTTAGCAGTTTCAAAGTTAACAGTGTCACTGGCGAACAGGTCAGTCTCCAGAGAAAATGACCAATCAAAAGAGTCCAGTGCATAACCACATACAGGTTTGAATCAAATTCATCACATCAGCACAAGTAATGATAGCTCTTTTTAGCACAACAATCAGTGTGGGTGCAACCTGCACATCAAGTTCAGTATGAAATACCAGTAGAGGTGGCAAGTCGATCGTTTCTCTGTAGATGCTGCCCTTGAGATGTCCCACAGCCAGAGTGGATAGTACCCAGTTTGTCAAAGATCTCAGTCTTTCGATCAAAATGTGGAAGTGGCACTATAAAAGTCACATACATGGTGTCCTGAATAGTACATTGGTGTGTGTCGTAACAAGAACCTTGGTTAGGGTGTCTGGTAACATAACCTAGATTTCAAGCTGTAGACAAAGAAAAAGAAACAGTTTTCTCCATATATTTTATAGTACATGATAAGGAGCAACAGTGTGGGTAATACCATTTGGTCATACGTTTATCATGAATCAAAACAGGGATTCTTCCTGATTCAAGATCCTGGAAGAGATTAGTCACTGTAGTCATGAGATAAGAACCATAAGCGAAACATAAAAGTTCTCTGGCGATGTGATGCTCTGAAGCTTCTTTATTATTTTGAAACACCAATTCATTGATTTTATTCTTAGATTAACTGAATCTATATGCAATATCATACATGTTATAGACTGTAAATTGTTCTTCTTGTGCAATAGGTTCATAGTTTTTTTTCAACCTCTGGAGGCTGTTGCCTTTTAGGAGCTTGCCACCATTGAAGGTGGATTTATTAGTTGTTATAGGAACATAGTCGTTTGATTTCCCATGCATTGGTCCAGTTGTTTATATAACCACACTGTTACTGTCAATGCCATCAACACTATGTAGCATGGGTGTAAGAACATCTTGGGCTATACCAGTCTGAAACTTCAAGGTCTGGCTTTTGACTGTGGCCAGATCTGCTCTGTTCCAGATTGTCATACATGTTCCAAATAAACCTGTAACAGCATCTGTTGCACCTGCTGTCTCTGCGAGGTCTCTTTTTGGTATTTTTCCCTTCTTTTGCTTTCTAGGGCAGAATACACCTAAGTACTCCATAGTGTGTGGCCCAGCTACCATGTCTTGTGTGTGTGTGTGTGTTTGTTATGCTGTAAGTAAGTCTAATAACATGACACTATGAAACTTGGAAGTGTTGATGTTGGAACAATATCCAGACTCTGCCATGTTCCAGTAAATGAGGTTTAACACTACTGGGATGTGCATGAACTGCACGTTGTTAGCATGGGCACCTAGGAGTGATGATACAACTAGAGTGCCAGTCGGTCTTGGTTCTTGTATTTGACATTGGATGGATTCCTCACTTGTGGGAGGAACAACAGTTAAAACATATCAGTGGTAGCAATGGAGTGATCTGAGCAATATTTCCTGGTGGTTGTATTTTGGAATTGTGCACAGAAATTGGGATTTATTAGTGCAGTAAGGTCATACAGACCTGTGTGCTGGGGTTGAGGTTGGTGTATGTATAGGGTACCATTGAAGGAAGTACAGGTGTTGGCCCAGCCTTGGAAAGTGCCTCTGGAGAGGTGGGTCACTGAAATTTGTTTACCATTGCTATCAGTCTGCCACTCAATTTATAGGGAGGATTAGTCAGGGGCCACCACCATTGCATTCAGGTCAGCGTCCTTTCCTTCTTGGACAGTGATTAATTTAGATGGGACAGCAATGCTGACCCCTTTGGTGGGATAAGGTGGTGGCACATAATCTGGAGGAAAGAATCCATCATCCATAGGGTGTAAGGCATGGAGAAGCCTCTTCATATTTGGGTTGGTGTTTGGATTCATCTCCTGTGGACTCTGCAAAAACATCTACTGGAAGCACACCTGCCAGTGTGCCTGGAATTAGAAGTGTCAGGAGCCATATCGGTGGCATCATCTTGGGTTCCTGCAATTGAAATACAAATAGAAACATAGCAATTAGAAATTAATTGCCTCCCCCCCATTGGAGGGAAGGAGTTCTTTAATTACCTTTGTAGAGCTTTAACTGATTGGCATGAAGCCATTTGTCTACGGGCCTTTTGTGGTTTGTGATCCTTATTTGATACACAACTGGGCTGAGTTTGTTGATGTCATAGGGGCCCTTCCCATTTATTTGCAAATAGGTGACTGGGGCTGGCATATTTCAGTACCATGACTTGGTGTCCTACTTACCAGTCGACTTCTTTGACAATTTTGTCAAAATACATCTTGGACTGTTGTTGGACGTGACCCATGTGTCGGCTGTGAACAGCTGAGTCTGTGCTAGGCTGTCCCTCAGTTGCGCAACATACAGTGAAGCCCACCAGAATGAAGCACAGCACTGCAGCATTCTGCAATAGAGTTACTGCAGCCAACAATGCAATTTCAACTGGAGTTAATCCTTTTTGTCATGCAGGAAACCTGTGACATTGCACTTCATCCTCGCGGGCTTCACTGTAGGCGTCGGTTGCCACTCTATCTGTGGTAGGGGCACTGAGGTCAATCATCAGATGCTCAGGTAATCTCATTTGTCTCCCCATCATTACTTTGAATGGAGTACACCAGGTTGCAGAGGCTGTGGTTGTTCTAATTGCTATTAGGAGCAAGGGCAACAAAGTGTCCCAGTTTTGGGGATTGCCATCCATAAATTTGGACAGAATTAACTTGATCTGTTGATTGGCTCTTTCTACCTGGCCTTAAGATTGAGGATTATATGAAATGTGAAATGTCTGGCTGATGCCAAACAAAAGATTCTTGCATTAACTCACCTGAAAAACTGGTTTTGTTTTCAGTCTACCTTGAGGGGTAGGCCCCATCTGGTAAACACTTGTTCTACCAGGATTCTTGCAGTAGCTTTTGCTGTGCATCCTTGAGCTGGGAAGGCTTCCACCCATTTTGGAAAAGATCTGTAATCATAAGTACATACTTGTTGTTTCTGCTTGTGTTGGGCAGTGGTCCAATGAAATCAATCGGAATTGCATGCCAGGGGCCAGATTGCCTCTGGGGTAACAATTTTGCATTTTTCTTGCCAGAAGTTGGGTTGTTCTGTGCACAGACTGGACAGTTGTCCATGTAATGCTGGACATCCACTGTCATACCAGGCCACCACCCTGCAGTCCTGAATCTCTGCAGGGTCTTATTCACCCTTTGGTGTCCTCATGTAGGGGTGCCATGGACCTAATGTATGAATTCTGATTGCAGTGATGTAGGAACCACCCATGATCTTTGATCTTGATCATCATAGCAGTTTCTGGTCTTCTGAGAGATGGAAACTGTTTGCATGTCTCTTGAACAGATTGCTGTTTGACATCTCTGTCTCCTTGTCTTTTGACAAGTTGTCAAATACATCCTTGATTTGTGGATCTGCTCTTTGTGCTGCATTCATGTCCAGTGGGACTATTTGGTTCTTCCTGTTTGCAGCTACCACTATTGCTGTTAGTATGGGGTGTGACATGATCCATAGCCCCGCCCCCGAACACCATCCTCTGTGAGGGTGTCTGCTTGGTCATTGGAGTCATGAACGGGCTCTGCCTTAGAGTGGGCCTGGACCTTATGTATGTATAGTTTGTGCTGGACATTTTGTTCTAGGCCATCAATGTACACAGAGAGGTCTTTGTACTTGATTGGGGTATCATCAGAAGAGGCAAATGAATGCATCTTCCAAAAAGGAAGAGATTCTGTGAAAGAATTACACACCCAAGAATAATCTGAAAAGATGATAGTATCTGCTTTTCCCTCCTGGACTATTTCCAAAGCACAGGCCACTGCTGCCAGTTCTGCATATTGGGATGATCTGATGCTGCATTTTTAGATGCCTATATGGTATTTCCATTGGGATATTGTACCAGCACACCTAATCCTGCTATTTGTTTTCCCTCATGGTATGAGGATGAGCCATCAGTAAACATATGACACAGGGTCGGGTCCTACAGGTTAAGTTCTGTAGGTGGTAAGAATGGGCCTTGTTCTGGTAAGATTGGTGGCTGTATACCACACTTGTGTGTTTCCCCTGAGAACAGCAGACCATGGGCTAAGATGGAAGGTAGCTTTGCAGGCTGCACTTTGATATCTCAATCTTGTAGGAGAAGAGACTAATGGGTGAGTCTGATGTTGGACATGGTGCCATCCTTGACTCTGTCTGAAAGCAGAACATTAGTGGCGGTTTGGTTTGTGTAGAGTAAGATGGGCTAGGCCGATATCGTTGCTTTTCATTCTTGTTCTGCCCCCCCCAGGAGGCTCCCTGTTTGTAGGATGAGGCCCTGTTTGGTTGGGAGTCTTTGACCTTTCCTTCCACTGCACATTACCTAGGTGGCTTATTGGTGTTTTGCACCATGGCCACCTTTGATTTTGAGCCTGCAAGCAGGTCTCGCATGTAGAGCTGAAAAACCTGCTCTGTTCTTTCCAAAAACTTATGGAATTTGTCTCTCCTGGGAAAGACTGCCAGTTCAACTTTTTCTCTGAGGGCTGCCTGCGTGTTTTTAGAAATAGGCCCTTGTACTTAACTGGATTGTGGTTGCTGACCTGGGCTCTCCTTGGCATATTGCTTAATTAGATGGGCTAGCATTTAGCCTACAAGGTTGGAGTTTGAGCAGCTATTAGCTTGGGGGCTATGTCATCAAGTTTTGCCCCTTCCACAGTGTGAGTAGCTTCAGGCAATTTTCCCCAGAGCGTAGGTTCAATGGTTTGTCTCAAAATCTGTACTCAGTTCTCCTCAGGGAGACTGAGCATTTTACAGTGACTTCTAACTTTTTCCAAGTGACAACTCCAATTATCACTCATGGTCATGTGGCCTACTTTGTCCACAATGTTTTGGATGGCTTGGGCAGACTATGGCAGACTAGTGATGACAACGGGGGCCCTGTCACTCCACCTTCATCAAGCCTTTGATGACTGCTTCAGTTGTGGCATTGGCCACACTTTTAAGGAGTGGTTGTCTCTCCGCCTTCTTTTAGAATCTCTGCCATTGCCTTTTTGAACACTTCTGACTACTCTTAGGAAATCAAGGCTTGGGCAATCGCTGCATCAATTATGTGAGTGATTTCCTGCTTATCCTCCTTCTTTAGGATGGCTATCGGTGGTGTGTGCCATTGTCCACCTCTGTCGTCCTGTGAATCACCATCTTGGATGACAACGTCATCACCTTCATCATCCTCTAATGACACAAGGTCAGTGGGTGGGGGATAGGGTCCACCCATAGCCTTAACATGACCAGCTAACACTTCTCATTGATGGTACAGTTTTGCCATCTTGGTTCTGCACAATACGTGACTGTCCTTGCCTTTGTGCTGCCTCTTAATAACATGGTCCTGTAACACTCTATATGCAGCACTGAGTTCACAATTTTCCTTAATTTCTTTGTCTTACTCTTCCTGAATCCTTCACATCTCCTCCTACAATTCTCCTTTCTCTTCCCTCAACGTATCATTCGCATCGGTCAACAAATCATTCATCTGTACCACTTGTCTCTTATCCTGCTGCAACTTCCCACATTCATCCTGCAATGTACTTAGTTCTCTCTCAGTACCTTGCATGGCACAATACAGTTTATTTTGAGCATGATTGTGGAGCATTTGGAGTTGTTGTTCCACCAGCTGCTGCTGCTCATTCATTTCACTAGACTGGGAGCCCAACTCCTTTTCAGAGCTAAACTTCCAGTTCTACTCTTTTTACCATTGATTCTGCTGCTTGTAAGGCAGCAAGCAGTGCAGCAACCATTAACCTTTTGGTCATGCTTTTTAGCTGTAACTTTGGACTCCACATACAGTGTGCAAACATGCTGTATTGGAGTGTCCTATGATTTCACGTCCAGCATGAAATCATTCCAGCCTCCAAGGTAGATGAGAACGTTTGAGATATTAAGTCTCAGTTCTGTGCAGATGGCCATATTTTTGAGATCTCCCTATTTCTGCACTAAACTCTGGCACAAAGCATATCGATCCACTTTGAACTCGACAAATAGGCAGTTCTGTTTTGGGGAATCCAAAATCCCCTCAAGTCAATGCCTCTAGCAGACAAGGGAGCAGTATCCTGGTCCATCTGAATGGTAGAAGGGCCTGGGTGATTATTTGGATTGAGTTGAATGAGTGGGCATAGGTTTGGACCCCTGCATGATCCTGTACCCATTTGTCTGAACACCTGCAGTTATACTGGTTTGGTTCTGTCCAGTTTTGTACTGCTGCAGTCACCAGAATGTTAGAAGGGCTCAATCCTAGCAGTAATTCTGACCAAATGGCAAAACATGACTCAGGGACAGGTGTTGCAGAATTAGTAATAAATCTTTTATTACTTGCCCCAATAACAGACAACACCGCTTACCATAGCCAGGAGCCCGGAAGACCTCTATCTAACCTGGGTGATGCATTAGGAATTCAGTTATTACAACAGTTAAATTTTCTTATATATGGCTAATAATACTGTCCGTTACCATAATAATGTTTCATCTTGTACAGAAGTAAAACATTTCTTATTGGCTATCTTGGTGGGCAGCTCCGCTATGTACAGTTATCTTACATATACATTTCTTTGCTTACTACAGTGATAAGTGAATACAGTAGAACTATTCTTTTACATGTTGGGTAATACTTACATGTTCACTAATGCCAGTAGATGGCCCAATAGACCATGATTATAATACTGTAGAAACCTTACAGCAGCAATCCTTTTTACTATGCTGTAATGGTGCACATGGGGAACTAGAGGGCCAGCAGGTCTACACCCTGCACTCCACACCATTCACAAAGGCACAGAGTGCCAGTTGAAGGGGTGCAGGATATGCAGGCAGATACCCTGCTATATTTGTTGCTCACCTCCCTACAGTCCTCCGATTGTATGCCCACCTGTGTCCTCTGATCTGCCACTGTGCAGCAGTGTGCTGGGGAGTGGGGTCACAAACTGGTGCTTGGTGGTTGTTGGTAACTGTGAATGCCAGTCACCACATGTCTGTTCATTGGTGCAGAGCTGCATGGGTTAGGTATGCATGTGTCATGTGAAAATGGCATGGAATAGTGCATAGCCCCCATTGTGTGGCATGGTGTCAAATGCCTTGCTCAAGTCTAGGTATATCACACCAGCCAATATTCTTTTGTCTAGTGCTTTATTTATTGGTTTGAAAAAATGAATTAGGTTTGGTTGACATGACCTATTGTTTGTGAATCCATGTTGTGTATTATCAGCTTCAGGTTTTCTTGAAGCTTTGTTTCTAGATGTCATTTAATTATTGATTCCTTCCATCCTACCTACCAGACTGGTAAGACTTCTCAGTCCATAATTTTCAATATTGTTTTTTGGGCCCTTTTTGTGTATGGGTATTACCTCTGTGTGTCTCCAATCATCAGATACTATCCCTCTATGTATTTACCTATTAATTATCTGTGTTAATGGTTTATGGATTTCCAATGCTGGTTTCTTTTAGAACCCTGGAGTGTAACTCATCTAGTCTTGGAGATTTATTCATTAAGTGATAAGGCATGATGGGGCATTGGTGGTACTAGGCTTCTCCCACAGTCAGGGGCAGTCGCCAAGCTCCTTCAGCCCCCTGACAGTGGGGGAAACCTAGTACCACCAATGTCCCTGGAGTGCCTTATTGCTTATATAAAATGGGCCCATAGGCAACTGTTAAAAAATGAACACTCTAAAAATTTTCAAAGCCACATCATAATATAATAAAATGTTGCTAAATAATGTAAAATAGTCCCCCACAGATGTTTTTCACCTGTCAGTCATCTGTCTTTCTTCACATTCAATACATAGTGTGATTGTTTACCATGGAACAGAAGAATTCAAAGTGCTGCCTTATTCCAGTAGTAGGATGCCCCCCACACCCCAACACACACACAGATAGAATGGTAACATGGAATACATGAATTCAAAATGATTCAGAGTTCCACTGGCATAGACACACACAGGCCTCAAGGGGAGCCAGAACCTCAATTTTATCTGTTGCCAGGTAAGGAGCAGGGAGTTATGTGGCAAACTGGTAGGATAGGAGGGGGATTTGTCATGGTCATCAAAGAAACACCAGCAATGGAAACTCTGAATAGTACTTGATTTTTTAAATGTATGTATGTGTGCAAGGAGGGTTCTTGAATGAAAGTAATATTAAATGATGTCCTTACTTTAGTTATTTTAACAGACTTTCATTTTTAGGGCATAGTTTAAATTTTTCATATATATGAGTAAAGGTTGCAGCCATGTTTGTGGCAGAAATTAGGAAGCAAGTGGCTTATGAATTCTGTGAGTTGCTGTGGTTGGTAGAGACTTGTTTTTAGCCATTGGTGGTGCTCTCTTACTGCCATGGCTACAACCAAGTCTCAGCCAATTGGGACACAAGGATTTTTTTGCAATTTTATATCTTTTAATATCTGTAGCTTTTTCCAATTTCACCTCCTGAGACACAAAAGTAATTGTGTGCTCAGTACTGGTACCATCCTGTTCCTTTCCATCTGTTCTTCTTTGTTATAAAGAACAAATATATTTGTTGAACTGTGGCTCATTTAAGATCATTATCTACTTTTGTACCATTCATTTGTAGAAACCTATATGTATGGGATTGCTTATAATTATCCGTTATGTTTGCTGCTCGTTTTTTCCCCTTTTTGCTTTCTCTCTCATATATTTTTTTTGCATGTGTTGGGTAATTTTTAGTATATTTCTTGAGCAAGTTGAGATTTAGTTGTCTTCATTTCATAAGACATTTGTTTTTCACTTTTTAAGTAATTTTGGGGTTCTTACACTTATTAATGGTTGTGATCTGCCCTTAAAGAGCTAGTGGAGCCACAACAGGCAGACAGGAAAATAATACCAATTTTAAGTAGTAGTCAATTGTAACTTTTTATTTCTGAAGCATTTTTGTTTCTCCTTTTGCTCATCAGAAAGCATGCGATGTGATAATATTGTGCTGGATGTGTGGAGCAGCTCTTAGCCTGGCAGCTGACATATCTAACTCTACTGCCCCACACTACATCATCAGCATTACGATCTCACCAACAGTGATCTCACAGATGAATGACCTGGCGGTCACTCACTTGAGCTGTGGTGTCACAGTCAGTGAGGTCACAATCCTGATGATGTAGCATGGGGCTACAGAACAAGATATGTCAGCTGTCAGGCTAAGAGCTGTTCCACACATCACACCTACTAACATCAAATAAATTATCTTCTAATTAAACAAAGGGAAAATAAAAAGCACCTCAAATATAAAAGGTAATGGTTGGCTGTTTTTAAAATCTAATATTAGTTTTGAGCAGTACACTAGCTCTTTAATTGAATATTTTCTTTTTTCCAGAATAAACCTTGCAGTTAAATTGTATTTTTATTTTGAAAGCATCCCATTGACAATCTACCATAGAGTTTTTTAATTCATCATGCCAGTTCCAGTTATTTTGGGTGCATTCTGATTGCTTCAAATTTCTCTTTTCTGAAGTCCTTAGAGGTTGTCTTGCCATGTTCCATGATGCAGTAAACGTTCTTCTGATTTTAGAACTCATCATACAATGATCACTGTTTCATAGGGGCTGTGTAGGAGAACAGTTAGTAATTATTGTATGACTGCTTGATAAGACCACATCCAGTATCGAATCACCCCTTGTTGGACTCTCAACAAGTTGTTTGAGGTTATACTGTGTATACAGTTCTGAAAATACTTTCTCATTTGATGTTTTACATATACCTATTTCCCAATCTATGCCTGGTACATTAAGATCAACTAGTATGATTTGTTGTATGCAATATTCTTTTTTCAACTATATTTATAAATATACTATACTTACAAATAAACTATACTTATAAATTATTTATCACACTTGATGTTTGTATTGTGGAGTCTGTAGAAGACACATTAATTTGTTGTTTCTGTACTCTTATTTAAGTGTTCTATAAGTAATGATTCATAGTGTCCACAACCTACCTTTATAATATTACTGTTTATATCTGACTTGGCATATACTGAAATATCTCCTCCCTTTCTTATAGCACAGTGTCTCTTATATAATTTGCAGCAAGGTATCATTTTACTCTGTGTGTCTTGTGATACCCACCATGTCTCTGTGATTGCTATTATATCTATTCATTTTGATGTTACAATTGCCTTTAGCGCATTGAGTTTTGTATTCATTCTTTGTGCATTAATTTGCACATATCTTAAATTCCTGTAGATGTTTATTTGTGAATTGTTTTCTTCTCATTATTTTTACAATTTTTTTTTGAATATCTGTCTGTAATTTCTGCCTTTTCTCATGGTTATTACTATCTGTTTCTACTGCTGTTTTTATTACAGTATTATCATTTACTGTTCCCCAACATATTAATATAAATGATTATCTATGATAAATCTTAGCGTTTCTCCTAACATCTAGGATCTCTTCCTATTTAGGTGGAGTCCATCCTTCTAGTATAGATTGTTTATGCTGAGAAAGAAATTCTAATTCCTAATAAAGCTGTGACCCTGTTTTTTCAGTTCATATTCTTAACCAAGAGTACATTTTGTTGTTGTTTTTTGCCTGCTATATCCTGTCTGAAGGACGGGTAAGATTTCTGAATTAAGTAGTTTGGAGTTTTTGCTTTTAATTAAATCTCCTGTGTTCTTGAAATCATTTTGTATGTTTTCATCTAATGTCATGCTTGCATAATTTACCCCCACATGAATAACAACAATTGGGGGAAACCATTGTTTTCCATTAGCCCACTGAGGCTGTCTTTAATATCACTTCTTTTAGCACCTGCCAGGCAGCTTACAGTAGTAATTTCATTCCTTCCTCTGCAGATTTCCTTATGTGTAAATCTGATTATTGAATCCCTCAGTACTAGGATATTATCTAGTATGCCTAAGATGATGGCACACCTAACAGATTCCTACTATGTGTGACCTATGAACCTATAGCTAACCTGGCATAGCTAGTCAAATTTGAAAGCTTGACACGTTACTCACAACTCTCTCCCAAATCACTTTGAAATTTGGACCCATTCTTAAGATATTTTTGTGTCAGATCCACTATAAGAGGACAATCATCTCCACCCCCCACTCCCACCTCCAGACCTCCTGAGCCTACATGATTCTGGACAAAGTCACAACCTCTTACACACAGCAGTTTGTGAAGGCAGACAGAGGTATCATAAATATGTTCCCTTCAGCAATAACAACCAGGAAAAGGTTGCATATGTTAAGTTATAAACAGAAGTTGTATACACTTGTGGTAAGGTTACTTACTCTTAATCATCACCTGAGGAGATTGTTCCCCTCCCCTGGAATCGTAGTTACCCCCATCTTTTCTATATATCTGTCATAGCCATGCTATATATTCTTTAATGAAACTGATGGACAATCCATTGCATCCTGAAGCATTATTTGTCAATGATGATGCAGTTACCAGAATCAGATTTCCATAGCCTGAATGGTTGAAACATACCCTGCCTCCCAAAGTTGCCACAACAATGAATTGTGGTCCTGAATGTTTTGGGTTTAATAAGTGTGTACGATCCAATAAATACCTGTAGCATCAACCCTGTTGTGATGACACCTATGAGTTTTTACTCTTGTTAGTCCTGCAGAGATGTATTGAGTTATATTGTTAAGCCTGTAACAAAAATAAAATATGATCTCGAACATGTTACCTATACATTTTAAAACTTGAAAAATTTAATAAAAGGATTAATTACAATAAAAAAAGAAACAGCTCTGCACCTGGCCAAGTATCAGTCATTGCCCCTACCTCACTGATTGTAGTGCAGAGGTCTGTGTTTTTAGGGACTGTACTCAAAGTGACTATTCATCCACTTCCAGTTCAATCACTAGTACAAAACACTCTAAAAAGTTTAAATAGTTGATTCCTTGCTAGACATTCTCAGTATTAGGATGTCTCTGCCCTTGCTTTTGCTGATATGCTGCTAAGTAGCCCTAATAGTGCTATCACATGAATTGGTCCCCCTGTGGTCCTCTTATTTCCCACAGTTCCCTGTGTTCACTGAAGAAAGTGCTATGCACAAAGCATTTTTTTTCAGTTTTTTGTTTCATTTTTGTAGTTCTATAGATGGATAGGTATAGGGAGAGGTAGAGGTACAGTAGATGAGGGATTTCACATACGCTTGTCAAGTTAACACAGCTCAGCACCCAGCTGAGTATCAATTGCAGCCATGAAACTTTGTGTTCAGTTTGAGGCTTTAGATTTTATGTATGTTTACTTAAACCCCACACAATGTAAAGAATCTGCCGTCATGTATTTTTTTTTAAGAAATGTGCAATGTTGTCAACTTTGTGAAGTATGCAAGGCCAACTTCACAATTTTTTTTTTTTGCAGGCAAAAAGCCATCTTTTTCAAGCAAGTCATGTAAATTCACTTGAGAGGTGGTCACTTCAGGATGACTTTGATTAAAAAAGTGTCATATCACCAGGAAAATGCACTGTGAAGTGGCAAAGTAGAAAGTTTGGGTGAAGTGAGAACTTTTGTGAAGGTGAATTTCACCATTTAGCCAGAACTTCACTTGTGAGGTAAAATTTTACATTTGTAATCATTTATGCATGCTACATATTCTTTTTCTTCTTTCTTATCAGCATTTAAATTACTTCTTCACCTCTTTCCACTTAGTAGGTGCCCTATGCACTAAGAGGCCTGATGCATTCCGATATGGGTCTGTACCAGGCTAACTGCATGCTGCATACCCAGGCCCCATTGGGTGCATATGGCAGGAATGAACAACCTCCATCTGGCCGGTTGCATGGTCACATAGGACCATGCATTATAAGACCATTGGGGCTCAACCCCTTGTTTATTGCCAAGATAATCAATATTTTAAAAAAGCAATTCAATATTCACATATGTTGTCATTAATAGAGTACTTCAGTCACAATTTGCAAAGACATATGTTGTGCAGAACATTTGACTTGTGTGTGCAGTCCTATTGTGTCCTTCCCTTTATCTGTAATTAGGAGTTTTTTTCTAAATTAGCCAGCTAGTTTTATGGTAGTTTTATGGCCACTGGGGATTTCCATCTCAGCAAGCTTTATTGCTCTTCTTGTTCCTCCAATACCTCCTGTCCCATGTGACAGTGATGTAGCTGGGACCATGGATTCAGCAGGTACTGGATTAGAATCAGTTTTACAACAGTAGAGCTGTGATCTTAAGTAATTTTCCTTATCCAGTGAGCACGAATGGCTACATTTATAGTTTAGCAAATACTTGAGGGCTGACTGAGTGGGCTATTCTGTAAGAATACAACTAGAGTCTTTACTAATCACAGCATTAATGATCTAAGGTGATTTGTGTGCTTTTTATGGCTGCAGGTAGTTTAATGAAATGAAAAGTTTTAAAAGCAAAACATTTACTCCACCAGACTAGATCTGACACACATACATCTGACACACCCACACACACACACATAGAAAACAATACTATTGAAGTAAGGCTAAATGGCCAGAACATCAGGCTCCTATCTCTAGTACCTGCCGAATCAGTGGTCCCAGATGCATTATTATCACATGGGGCAGGAGGCATTGTAGGAAAAAAGAAGAGTAATAAACCACGCTAAGATGGAGATTCCTGAGGCCATAAAATTACAATATAATTAGCAGGCTAATTTAGAAAAAAAAAATGTCTTAGTAGAAAACAAAGAGAAGGACATACTGGGACTACATACACAAATTAAAACATTCTGCACAACATGCAGTACAGTATATCTTTGCAAATTTTGACTGTGGTGCTCCTTTAATGACAGCATATGAACATACATATGAACATATGAAATTGCCAGCAGATAAAGGCCTTATGATCTATCAAGTATGTCCGATTGTGCAGCTAGCAGCCCATATACTATAGCTGCCCCTCCCTCCTCTCCCCCCTCCAGTGACCTTCCCCTTCCCCTTGTGAAGCAGCCCACTGTTCTACAGGATACCAGTTCCTCTGGCAATGTGTTCCACCCAGACATCACCATCTCCATAAAAAAGTGCCTCCTCATTTCCATTCTGATCCTTCTCCCTTCCAGTTTCAGATTGTGCCCTCGAGTGTCCCCCACTCCTTAATGTGAAAAGCCCCTCCATGCCCATCTTATTTATTCCCTTCACGTGCTTGAAGGTTTCAATCATGTCCCCCCATCCCTCCTCTCCTCCAAGGAGTACATGTTCACCTCCCTCAGCCTGCTTTCGTAGGGTAAGTCCCCTAGCCCAGGGATCATTTTTGTTGCCCTGCACTGCACACCCTCCAGTAACCTAATGTCCTTCTTCAGGCATGGTCACCAGAACTGCACGCTGTACTCCAGGTGTGGTCTAACCAGTGACCTATATAACGGCAGGATCACCTCCTCCCTCCTGGAGGATATGCCTCTAGCAATACAACCCATCATCCTGTTGGCCTTTTCAGCTGCCTTTCTACACTGTGCTGAGTTGTTCATTGCTCCTGTTATGATCACCCCCAGATCATTCTTCTCTTCTGTCTTGGCTAATTGAATCCCCCCTTCCCAGCTGGTAGCACCTCCTTGAGGTTTTTTTGCACTGAAATATAGCACCTTGCATTTCTTGGTATTGAACCCCAGTTGGCAAGTGTTCAACTAGGCTTCCAATTTTTCCAGATCATCTTGCAACCCCTGCCACCCTTCTAAGTCATCCACTACTGCTTCCATCTTGGTATCATCTGCAAATAGACTGATCTTGCTCTTGATGCCTATTGAGATGTCTGCTGTGAAGATCACAAACAACATCAGCCCCAGTACAGAGCCCTGTGGCACCCCACTTGTCATCACCCTGGGAGATGAGAGGTCCCAACCCACTTCCACCCTTTGCTGTCTCCCTTGCAGCCAGTTCTCTACCCATCCCACCATCTTCACTCCCACCCTTGTACCTTCCATGTGGCACCAAACTGAATGCCTTACTGAAGTCCAGGTACAGGACATCCACTGCATGACTCCTGTCTAACTGCCTGGTTACCCAGTCATGGTACTCCACCAGGTTGGTCTGACAGGATCTGCTAGAAACAAACTCATGCTGTTTTAGGCATCCTTCACAGTTAGAAGCCAGTCAGTCTGACTTTTGATTTGTCTGAAGCTGAGAACCTTGCAACACTGCAAAGAACAAACTATAACTTCATTTAGGAGCTGGAAACTTGGTAAGGCATAATACTGTAAAACAGGGGAGCTATGCGTTCTACAAAGAGTTTCATTTTTTTTCCCTTATTGGCATTAAGCAGAGAATTGCAGGATTCCATTAAAAGTGTAGTAATTTTATAACCAGAGGGAGTGAGATACAACTGAATTTGCTTGATTGTTGGGGTTGAGACCTAGGATTTAGAGGGATATTTTTGCAGCATTTTAAAAGTGTCCTGCTGGCTGAGTAGTTAAGTTTTTATCCCTGGTTTCACTGAAAGATTTTGTGTATTGGAATCAGACAGCAGCCTGCCTACATTGAAAGGCCTGCTTACATCACAGGTGTCACTAGTCAATCAGTTGGCTTAATTCTTAAGATTTTCAGTGCAGGAAGAGTGTAAAGCACAGCTGACTTATTTTGGGGCTGACCGCTTTCAGAGCACAAACCACTAGGCTGTTTTGGGGCTGGGGAGGGTTACCTGTGTCTGAGTTGGATGTCTGGATTTTTCTCTGTTTGATTAGCAGGGTATTTTCTGTGTTAAATTGTTGTGTAGAGCATCTTGTTGACAGGAAGGCACTCATTGCAGTGCTGGGTCAGAGCTTTTAGCTGATTTTTTTGCGAGGGCACAGTTTGGCCCAACCCCTTCCCACCCCTCACCCCACCCACCACCCTGGAAACAGTTCCTTTATACCTGGGGTTCTGACATCATTTCCTCAAGAGTGCAAGGTGCATATCACTGTCATATCCTCTCTAGCACACTGCACTGACAATATAAGCATACACATTGTATGATATATATATTTCTATATAACAAACCAATCACACACACACACACACAAGAAAAAAGTAGATAAACATGTGTGGAGTAGTACAATGTAATGGCTGTGGGGCAGCAATCTTCTGGGAGTGTTTCTGGAGGCTGAGATGCTGCCCTATTTGTAGACAACTCTCTGCCCTGAGGGAGGAAGTTGCCCATCTTTAGGCCATGATGGACAGTAGTAAGGGAACCTTCCCCCAGGCCACACTGGATGGTAGGAAGGGAACCTCCCCCATCCAGGGAGCACCAGAGCCACCACCACTACCTCAGAGGTTGCGAAGAAAACACAGCAGTTGGACCACAGTGGGCTCAGGAAGGGTGAGGATGGTGGAACAGAGGCACACCCAGTCAGTTGTTCCACTCCACAATCCATACACCATTCTGGTGGAGCATAGCTCCCCTATGGATGCACCCACAGAGGAGACTAAGGAGGCTGAGGACAGCTGTCACAAGGGAGGCCCACAGGAAGGAGACAGAGGACACCACAAGGAAAGGAAGCAGCTTCTGGTGGGGGACTCAATTATTAGGGGGATAGAACTGGAGAGAGCAGGGAAAACTGAAGTAAGGAGCCTGCCTGGTGCCATGGCTTGGAGGGACAGGAAGCGCATCCTCAGGATCACGGGAACAGCTGCACGGGAGTCTGAGCTGGACGTCATTGTCCACCTAGGGACAAAATGACTTGGCTCATCATGAGATTAGAGCAGTGCAGAAGGACTTTGTAGAATTGAGGAGGGCCTAAGACAAGTAGCTACACACAGTATCCTTCTCAGAGGTGCTGCCTGTCAATGGCATGAGTGAGGTGAGGGTACTTTGCACCGTGCAGTTTAATGAATGGTTGGAAAAACGGTGTGGAGCACAGGGTTTGGCTTCATTGGGACTGGGGTTCCACCTGGAGGACACCAGCCTATACTGGCAGGATGGTCTGCATCTGTCCAGGAAGGAACAAGTCTTTTGAGCAATCGGTTTAAATGCTTCATTGGCAAGCTTTTAAACTACTCAAGGGGGGAGGCACTGATAAGCAGCAGGAAAATCCCTGCCTTCCCCTACAAAACAGGGTACTAAATGAGAAAAAGACCAAGGTAGAAAGGTCAGTGGGGGATGCTGCAATAGAAGGTAAAGCCATCAAAAAATGGAGACCAATGAGTACCAATGCCCGTAGTCTGAGTAACAAGCTTCCTGAATTAGTGGCCTTGATGGAGGAGGAACATCTGGATATCGTGGCAGTCACAGAAACATGGTACACACAAAACCATGACTGGGATGTAAACATACCAGGATACACTATCTACAGGAGGGACAGGGAGGGTAAAAGAGGAGGAGGAGTAGCTCTTTACATAAGGAAGGAATCAAAGCAACAGAACAAAGGGTAAACAGGAAGGAGAAGAAGCACTGTGGGTAAATTTGGAGACCGCAATGGCACCACAATACGCATCAGGGTTAGATACAGACCCTCTTCTCAGGGGAGGAAATGGACAAGGAAATGATAGAAAGTGTACTTAGAATGGCAGAAAAAGGGGAGATATTGCTGATGGGTGATCTGAATATGCCAGATGTTAACTGGAGTGCAGTTTCAGCAGCCACTTCTAAGAGTGGGGTTATTCTAGATGCCCTACAGGGGGCATGCCTTAGACAACTAGTACTGGAGCCCACTAGAGAGGGAGCAATCTTAGACCTGGTTCTCTCAAATGGAGATGAAGACAGGATCACAGGTGTAGAAGTGGGTAGCCATCTGGGAACTAGCGACCATCGAACAGTATGGTTCACAATAAACACAGCAATAGAGTCAAGCCATACAAAGACAAAGGTACTGGATTTTAGGAGGGCTGACTTTGTCAAAATGGGTGAGTGCCTAAGGAATGCACTAGCAAATGGGCAGGAAGGAGGGGTGGAAGAACAATGGGGAATAATAAAAACTGCCATCACAGAGGTATCAAGCCTTTGTGTAAAGCAAATAAACAAAACGAAACGAGGTAAGAAACCACTATGGTTCTCAAAGGAAGTGGCAGTGAAGGTTCAAGAGAAAAAGAAAGCATTCAGGAAGTACAAGGAATCACAGAAGGAACAGGACAGAGAACTGTATCAGTTAAAGCAAAAGGAAGCTGGGAAGGCAGTCAGAACAGCAAAGGCCCAAACCGAGGAAAAGATAGCCAACTCAGTTAAGAAGGGGATAAAACCTTTATAGGTACATCAGGAGTGAAGGAAGACCAAGGGAGGGATAGTGAGGCTTAATAAAGGGAGGGAGGGGCAGAGGTGACTGTGAAAGGCAGAGATACTAAACAAATATTTTGCTTAGTATTTACAAAGGAAGAGGAGGTACCTAAAACAAACAGTAGAAACACTCTGGATACAGAAGTTGATACCAGCCCATTGACAGAAGAAAGGGTTCTGAAAGAACTCTTAAAACTGAAGTGGACAAAGCAATGGGTTCTGATGGGATTCATCCCAGAATTCTAAAAGAACTAAGGGTAGAACTAGTGACACCACTGACTACCCTCTTTAACAAATCATGGAGGATGGGTGGTACCCGAGGACTGGAGGAGGCAGATGTGATTCCCTTCAAAAAGTGGGAGCAAGGCAGAAGCAGGAAACTACATACCTGTTAGTTTAACCTCAGTGGTAGGGAAAATGATGGAATCACTTCTGAAGAAAAGAATTGCTAAATATCTAGAGGCCAGAGGGGCACAGGACCCAAGGCAGCCTGGATTCACAGCGGGAAGGTCATGCCAGACAAATCTGATAGATTTCTTTGACTGGGTGACCAAAGTAGTTGATCAGGGAGGGTCTATGGACATGGCCTACCTAGACTTTAGCAAGGCATTTGACACAGTCCCACACAAAGATTAATATACAAGTTAGCCAGCCTGGAGAGGGTCCCAAGATGACAGCCTGGGTAAAGAATTTGCTGGAGAATAGGACACAGAGTAATAGTAAATGGAGTCCACTCTGAAAAAGGGGAGTTAGTAGTGGGTACGCAGGGTTCAGTATTAGGACGGTCCTCTTCAATGTCTTTATAAGTGACATTGCAGAGGGACTGGAAGAAAAGTATGTCTCTTTGCAGATGACACAAAGATCTGCAACAGAGTTGATGCACAAGGTGGAGTGGAAAGGATGAGAAGGGACTTGCAAGGTTAGAGGAATGGTCAAATGTATGGCAGCTTAGATTCAATGCTAAGAAGTGCAAGGTAATGCACCTGGGAAACAAAACCCAGGGAAGAGTACACAATGGGGGTGAGATACTAACAACAACAAAAATGGAAAGGGACCTGGGGGTAGTCATATCAGATGACCTAAAGGTGGGCAAGCAATGTGAGAGGGCAGCAAGGAGGGCTGGGGGATACTGGGATGCATAGGAGAGGCATCACCAGTAGAAAACAGGAAGTTATTATCCTCTGTACAGACAGCTAGTGAGACCCCATCTGAGTACTCGTGCAGTTCTGGAGACCCAATCTCCACAAAGACATAGACAGGATGGAAGCTGTCCAGAGGAGGGCAACTAAAATGGTGCAGGGTCTGCACTGGAAGACATATGAAGAGAGACTTAAGGAGCTTAATATGTATAGCCTCGAGGAAAGGAGGGAGAGGGGGGACATGATAGAAACTTTCAAGTACCTCAAGGGAATCAACAAAGTCCAAGAGGGTAGCATCTTTCAAAAAAAGAGGTGTGCAAGAACAAGGGGGCACAATTTGAACATAGAAGGGGGGCGGCTCAGAGGTAATTTAAGGAAGTATTTTTTCACAGAGAGGGTGGTGTATGTATGGAACGGCCTTCCAGAGGAGGTTATGGAGTCACAAACAGTGGTGGAATTCAAGCATGCATGGGACAGTCATAAGGCAATTCTAGGGGGTTGGGGTAGGAAGAAGTAGGCTGCTGGTTAACTAGGATCTGCAGCTTATCCATCAGGTAGGGAAATGGGCAGACTGGGTGGGCCAAGCAGTCCTTATCTGCTGTCAAATTCTATGTTTCTATGTTTCTGTCTGCTGTCCTGCAACCCATTAGCCTCTAGGAGGGAAACCAGCCTCTCCTTCAGGACTGTCTCCATCAGCTTTCCCACAATGGATGTGAGGCTTACCGGTCTATAGTTCTCTCACTTATCCTTGGGGCCACTCTTATGGAGGGGTACCACGCGTGTCATTCTCCAGTCCTGAGGTACACTCCCTGAGTCCAGGGAGGCATTTAACAGGTCTGCCAACATGTGAATATTGAGTTGCTTTTCAAAATATTGATTATATTGGTAATATACAAGGGTTTGAGCCTTGATGTGCTACCACATCTCTCTGCTCATGCCATTGCTATCCCTATTACCTATCTTCTCAACCTTTTCTTGTCCTTAGATACTGTCCCTGTTGCCTGGAAATGGACAACAGTCATATCCCTTCCTGAAGTGGTGATCCCTCCTGTCCTGAAAACTATTGCACAATCTCATTCCTCTGCACCCTGGCTAAGTTCCAGGAACACCTTGTTCTGTCACAGCTCTTTCTCTTCCTCAGTTTCTTCCTTTTACACCCACTTCTATTGTGGCTATCGGAAGTCCAACTCAATGTCAACCTTCCTCCTCTGGCTCACTGACTCCATCCTATCCAGCATGGATCAGGCCCTTATCACCTGAATATTCTTTGTTGACTTGGCACAAGCCTTCAACACTATTGCCCACCTCTTAATCATGGAAAAGCAGCTAAAGGCAGCAGGGCTCTCTGTCAACTGATTCCATTTCTACCTTGAGGGCTGATCGCAAGCTGTGGATATGGACATTGGAGGCACCTTCTCCTTCCACTTCCTATCTGCTCAGGCATTCCCCAAGGGTTCATCCTTGGCCTAAAACTCTATTTATATGTCCTAGTTACCTCCCAGCTGACTGTTCCTTTCTGTCTATTCAAGTATACTGGATGTGCTCCCAGTTTGGACTCTGCTGATGTGGTCTATGGTACTGCCCCCGCCACTTCCCAAGTGAAACTGGACACCCTTTGCAATGCTTTCTGTCTGTTCATGACAAACTCCTCTCCTCATATTCACTATTTGTCCCTGTACTCCTCCCTTTCCATCATTCCCCTTCTATCACATCACCAGTTGCACTGTTTGTCCTCCTTCATCTCCAAATGCTGGTTTGATTCCATTCCCTCCTACCTCTCATCACTCCTCTCCCCAGTAACTCCTGCTCCATGCTCTCTCTACTCCAGTGACCAATGAACTTTCTCCACTCCTCATCCCTGTTTCTCTGCTGGACTACCTGCCGTCTTCTATCATATTCCAACTCTCTGGAACCAGCTTGCATCCCTATGCCACTCCTTCCCCTCTGGTTCCTTAAGGCACCAGCTGAAACTCTTCCCAGCCCCGAACTGCTCCTGTTTGCCTAAGCGATCTTCCTTGTTTGAGGCTGGCAGCACTGGCTTTTGGTTTTCTCCCCTTATAAACTTGTGTCTAGTGCACTGCATTGCTTTTTTCATGACCATACTCTATGGCAAATGTATTGTCATATCCTGCATGTGTACTGGGCATGATACTTATTTGTGAACTTGCACTTTAATCTGCTCCAAGTTGTACCTGTAAAGTACTATTCACAGAAATGCACCCTAGCTTGCTTTGTTGTTCTGCCCATTTCCCTTTCCCCCAGGTTGCACCTAGAAACTAGCCTTGGCTCAGTGTGCTCTTCCAGTCACCCATTTTCAAATAAATAAATAAATATGCACAGATGATATGGAGCTGTATGCAGCTGGCACCTCCGTTACTAATGTTATTGCCCTGCTCCAACTATATTTCAGCAACATCAAGCACTGCTGCCTAGCAAATCAACTGTCCCTTAATGCCAAGAATGCAGTCTCTATGACCTTTGGTACCAAACAGAGACGTGCCAGGCTCTCCCCTCATTCCATATCCTTGTTGGTGTGGTGACTGAGGACTTCTCCTCCTGTAAATATTGTGGGATATAGCTGGATTGTCATCTCAGTTTCTCCTTGCATGTGGATACCATCCACCTGAAGCTTCACCCTAACCTTGGTGCTTTCTGACTGCAGAGAAGTTGTCTCAGGATGATCCTCCTTATCTTCAGTTGGGGTGACATTGTCTGCAGTGCCCCTCCCAACTCCATCCTTCCCAGGCTAGACCTCCTCTATCACTCTTTCTGCCACTTTATCTTGGACTGCCCCCCCTTTCATCTACCACTACTCCTATATCCTTATGGCTCCCTCCCCCTCCCTCAATTCCAAGTGCCTTACCCACTGGGCTTCCTTTATCTCTGAATTCTGGCTTGGCTCCCCTTTCTTATTCCTTGCCTCTTTCCCTCACCGCCCAATCACCTTGTATTGCCTTTGTAACACTGACTCTCTTTCTCTCTCTCCTTTTCTTCATTATTCATCATCGTTGAACTTCAATGTTCTTCACTGAAATCTACTGCAGATCAAGTTGCTTTCTCGTTTTGCTTTCCTAAGCTCTAGTAATCTCTCCCATGTCCATCTACTTTATCTTTTCTTTCTACCCCTTAAAACTCTTCCCTGTGACATCACAACTCACTCTTGCAATTGCTCCCAATCCAATATCACGAGCTGTTGATTCAAGATGCACCTGTCACTGATCACCATATGCTCTGCACTCACACTAGTGTAGTCCCCCAACTCACCTTCTCCAGTTACATCTATTGATTCTTCTATGAGTGTTATATTTGCCTTTTGAACAAGAAACTACCTCCTTATTTAGCAGTTTAAAAAACCCTTTCAAGAAATTATGCATAGAAATGTTCAATTATCTAAGGCCAATTGTTGCTAAGTTGCAAACAGATTTCAGAAATTTTCACATAAATAATAAACTGCTAGATTTTGAGCCACTACCATTTTCACATCCTTCATCCAAATGCCATGAAACATGGCATCCCTTTAGGTCCTCCTCCAAAAGTTGGCATACAATATCTCAGGCCTCTACAGTAGTTATGAGACTAAGTTATAACCAATGAAGGAATTTTGAAAAATTCCATAAAATTTCATGAAATTTCATGAATACAAAGAATTTCTTGAAAATTCTGTGAAATCAGAATTTACTAATTTTGTGTAGGCCTAGTTTGCCTCTAAAGTCCTCCTGAATGCCACTAAACCCAAGATGAAGGCATTAACTGGCATACCTCTCCATTTACCAACAGAGACTATCTGGTTTCAGTGAGTAAGGGGCATAGTTGTTCAACATTTTATCTTCCATTTTCCCCCATCTCACTGGGTTGTGGCCTGAGAAAAGAGCCCTTCCAGTAGGTCAGACTCATGCTGAGACTTGGCCTATCCACGTTGCTTGTTCACCTACTCAGATCCAGACCAGGGTGAGATTTAGAATTACCAATATTAAACTGGTTGACAAAATTTATGGACTGCTGCTAGCATATCTACTTACCTTTAGGACACCTGTGGGCAGTTGGACAATGACATGAGCTGCAGAAAATCAAGAGACATCCAAGTTATCTGTAGAGCTTTGCCTTAGCAACCTAATACATAGTATCTGGGGCTTGGGACATGAGCCAAGTCATCTGCATAATAGGTCACTTACCATAGAGTCATTTGGGGTACTAGAAAGATAGTTTATTTCTTGTGCAGTGATCTGTAAGTAAAGCATGGAGGGTGTTCAGGCCAGATTAGGGAGTTAGTCTGAACCGTGATACTGAACTAGTGTAATCACAGAATAGCACTGTCACAGTAAATCAGAATGTGGGATTGTTCTTCTCTGTTCTGTGTCATTTAAACATACCTGTAATGTTTGTTTGGCAACATATCCAAAACCCAAGGCACAGCATACCATCCACAAACTGCAAACCAGATTTCTGTATGGCTTTTAATAAGTGCAACATAGTCTTGTTTACAACACTGCACATTAGCATTAGAAATAGAATACACCTCTAACAGATTCTTATCTGTCAATAACAATGTTTTGCTTTCATTTAGACTAACACAGGCTTTGAAAATCCAGTTGAATGTATTACAGTAAGTAAGAACAATGGAAGTGAACAGGCTGCTCATTTTCTTCCTTGCCTTTATTATTTTCTTAAAACTTAGGACTGCTACTTGACTTGGGGCAGAGTTCTGCTGGGCAGTACTGTACTTAGTCTTTGTTTCACACAAGCAGTGCGGTGCTCCTATAGCCATCTAAAGTAAATGTCTATACCAGTTTGTGCTCTGTCCATTTTGGTCTATCACTGACCACAGCTACTGATTTTACCTTTCTGAGTGGTGGTTATCTTTTTAGTTTGATTATAGCTCTGCATGTTGTACAATCTCTTTGCTGTGGAGTTGTGAATACACAATTTGGAGGCTATGGTATACTTGCTGCTATCACCCCCAAAAAAAAAAAAAATAAAAACAGTTTATAGCATGATTGCCAGTTCCTTAACAGCACATTAAATTCATATTTAACATTTTCACAAGTTTTATATTTTATACTGGGGCTGGTAGTTCATAAAATGAAATGAAGGCAAGTCAATGCTTTATATTTTGCAGTTCTAGAAATAAAAAAAATGTTGGTGATGAAAGACAAAAAAAAAACTTAAGTATCTGCCATGAGCTATCCAAAGTAAAAAATCTATTTGGGAAAATAATGTATTTTCCAAATCAAATGTGAACTTGTTTTGGACACAAGGGAAATGTCCTATTAATCTACTCTGTCCGTTTTCACTGTTGCCATGCCTTTGAAGTTTTATTCTGCTTGAAGGTGATGGGTTACATTTTTATTCAGCTTTGTGCGGTAATGATTCGATGCTTTTGTGGTTGTATCAGGAGAGAGAACTCTGCAAAATAACCTGGTTTCCACTTTGACTTTGGAGATAAATGAAGCACCTAAAAAGCTCTTAATAAAAGGTCAGTGAATTCAGGCTCAAAGCCAGTCTTATCTTGAGAAGAAGAAACAAAAGCATATTTCCTAGAAATCTCGAGTTACCGTAGACCATGTGTGTTGGGCAACTGGGAGCAAAAAGCACATCAAACAGTAAATGCCTACATCAATAAATCTAATGCATCTTTGCTGTACTATGCAATGTTGTAGGTGGTATACTCAAGAGAGAGGGAAATTTAATTTCTGTGCAAGGCAGAAAACTTCATAAGCAAATTTTGAATAACTCCAAAGTTTCAATGGATTTAGTGATCTAAGAGGTGAGTTAAGGGTTTATTTTCATGTTCGGAGCCTTCATATTACATTTACCACCCCCATCCCCTATATTGCTGCCATTCTGGAACATATGTCATACCTACCATATGCAACATGACAGCCTCAACTGTTTCTTATGTGTTTCCAAAATGAGGTTTATGGTGAAATGTAGACCCCAATCTAAACAGAATATAGATAGGGAACCTGGTATTACAAGGCAATGATACAGCAAAACTGAAAAATACTGATGACATGAGAGTCTGTAGACCAATGCTTGAGAGGTTTCAACATGTCATCAGAATCTCTAAAAGGTACAGCATTTAGGCAATTAATAGATCATTCCCTGTTGCTCACTTTTTATAATATATGGATGTAAGCTGGTTTCCAAACCTCATCTGAAGTCTTGCTTAAATAGAGTCTCAGTCCAGTTGCTCCCTTATGCATTGCTGTTCACATGTATGAATTCCCATCACTCAAGGAGCCCGACAACATAACTTTAAAAAAACCAAAAAACAACAACAAAAAAACAACAAACAAATCTACCTCTTACATTAAAAAAGTGAACCTGTAGAAGAGTCACTTTTTAGGTCTGGTCTGCATAGGAAACCAGTTCCTTACTGCAATCAAAGTCAGGAAGTGTTTTGCAGCTGCCCCATTGAAATTCATTCAGAAACAGGGATATGCCTTTTTTTATGCCTGTAAGTGAGTGAGTGAGTGTGTGCTTTACTTTTGCTCATTGCAGCTGCCTGTAATCATTGCTAACTGCCTGTTGGCTGCAGGGATGACAGTGTATGACAGCTGGAGAACAGTGCATGACAGATGGAAAGGAAGCAAGTGGCATCTGTCTCAGGAAGGCATAGCTTATTGCTTTGTGAAATCACTTAAACTCACCCCCAGCTTCTCTCTCTCTTTGTCTCTTCCACCCACCTCCCTGGTCGGTCCCAGATTGTGTCCACCAGCTGACTATATCACTTCCAGGAGGAAGTCACTTGCATTGCTTGCTGCACCCACCACTTTATAGTCCCAGATCCAGTTCAGTGTTTACTCTTCTGTTTCTTTCCAAACAGGATGTGACACCTGGGTGCCCACCCCTGGTGCATCCCCCCTCACATCTTCCATCCCACCTGAGCCACATTGAATCACCAGCAGCTACTCCAACTGCCACCCCCCAACATCCCACAAATGAGATGCAATATCAGGATGCCCACCTCTGCTGCCACCAAACAACAAACTGACTCTGGGTTGCCCAATTCGGAGAGTTGGTACCCGAAATAAAGGAAACTGTCTCTTGTAGTCTTTTTTTAACCTGTAAAAAAAGTCCATCAACATGTATTGCACTCCCCGCACCCCAACCACACTATCAGCACCCACTATCCCCCACATAGCCTCCATTCACTTACCTATTTGGAGGGCCCAGTGTTGCTTTCAAATGTCCCACAGCTTCCAATGCAATTTGCAAAGTGACTGAAAACAATGTATGTTCAGTTACTGTCTTTTCAATGCATTTTCAACTTTTACTCAAAACTTTGTCACTTTTTTTAAATATTTTCCTCCATATTTTTAGCATGTTCTTTTCTTACCACACCTCTTGAACTAGACAGGTGACATTTTCCAACTTACCCCAAAACATGTTTTCACATTTACTCTAGGAAATCACATTTCAGAAAGGATTTTGAAAATGTGACTTACAGTACTGTGATCATAAAATGGTGTTATTTATTTTATTTTATTTATTTATTTTTATTTAAAAGTTGATGACCGGGAAAGGCACACTGAGCCGAGGTTCATTTCCAGGTGCGACCCGGGTACAGTTTGTACAGAGAGTAACAATAGATTGAGGAATATAAACAGTTTCCACAACATTTTTACAAACAGTTACAATACATTGTTTGGCGGTAAACAGCTACAATTGCAAGTGGAGTGGGAGAAAGGAGATGAGGTCAGCTAGGACTAGGCAGCTGGGGTAGGTGAGTGGGGACTGTTATTAAAAGGCTATGTTAACAATCAGGGTTCAGAATGTAAAAAACAAAACACAGTTATAAAGAAATGCTATTCTGTTTTCAATAGAAGCATAGAAACATAAACAGTGACAGCAGAAAAAGACAATTGGTCCATGCGGTTTGCCCATAAACCCTAACAAACCCAGGACATATTACCCATAAGGAATTCTTACTCATTGTTACCAAAACTTGTTTGGGCTGCATCAGCTTCTAGGGAGTTTTTGTCTGAGCTACTTCTCCTGCTGCCACCACTTGGTTAACCCAGGAAACTACCTCTGTCCTGCTCCAACACTAAGAAGGTCAAGCATAGTAATAGTTGAAGAATGCACGTCAGGTGGTGGACTCTTAAACAGAGAATTTCCACTTTGCAAAGCAGGGCCAGGATTCACAAAGGGAGCACACAGTGGGCCAAAGGTTTGCTCTGCACTTCCTGGCTGTGCTGGTGGGCAATGGAGCTCTTCTTGGATGGATAGCTCTGGGGCTATCTGTCTGTGAATAGGGTCCAGCAGGGGGCAGCACTAACCCAGAAAAAGCAGTGAAATACTTGGTGACACTGCCCCCACAGCCAGCCAGGAGAATAGCCCTGCAGCCAATAGCATTCGGGCACTATAGTACAATTCACTAAAGGAGGCATGCAAATAAGCCCATTGAGCAAGCAAGGTGCTAGAGGCCATTAGCTTGCCCATTATGAGCTCATTTGTATGCCATTAGGATGTGATTGTGCCCCCCATAGGCCAAGCCCCACACCATGGCACTCCCTGGGAGTCTAGTGTCCCCCCCGTCACCAATCCCACATGTAAACATGCTTTTTCAATACTGTAGGGTCCCACCCCACTCCCCGATCACAAGACAACCCACCCATTATGTTAAATAATATTTCATAGTGTAGTGGTCCCACCCCACTCTCCCATCACCGATCACCCACCCAGTAATGACAGTAAATCTTTTCCATAGGTAGTGGTCCCACCACAGTCCCCGATCTTCCAATCACCCACCCAGTATTAATGTAATTATCTTCCATAGTATAGTGGTCCCAGCTCAGTCCCCAATCCTCTGATCACCCACCCAATATTAATGTAATTATTTTATGTACTACAGTGGTCCTACCCCAGTCCCCGATCACCCACCCGGTATTAATGTAATTATTTTCTGTAGCATAGTGGTCCCACCCAAGTCCCCGACCATCCAATCACCCACCCAGTTATGATGTACATTATTTTCCATAGTGTAGGGCATCACCCCATTGCCCAATCTCCCATCTGATATGAAAATTACTATATTTCTATACTGTAGTGGTCCCCCCAACTCCCCAACCCCTCCAGTAATGACATACCACCCCGATCCCCCCTGCCCCAGCATGCCGTCAGTCGGTGAGCAGCACAGCGCTCCATACACCTCCATGGCTGCCCACTGACTGAACTGTGAATAACAGCTTACAATATATACTACAAGCCCATTGGTTTATCCAGACTGATCAAGGCATCTGAAGTGCACCTTTAGAAGGCTGAAGGTCCTCTCTATAACTGACCTTGTGTATGCCAGTGCCTTATTGTATCACTGCTGTGCCTCACTCTGTGGAAGTTGAACCAGAATCATGAGCCATGGCAGTCTAGGATATCCACTGTCACCTATGGGGGGAACATTAGTAATTCCAAACTCTGTGTGTGATGCCCTTCAACCCCCCTCTGCTTCAGGACCAACATGGAACTCATACATCTCTCAGATACCAGTGCTGCCAGCACAATATCCTCCCCCTGATCCATCCCTTCTACTATTCCAGCTGTATGCTACCCTTGACAACTGGCACCCAGACCTCCTACCCCCCCTACACACATACAGACCCACCACGCATGTGCTGCTATCACATTATTCCATCCACACTGTCAGACTACATCGCCTGCCAATCAGGTGAACCTCATGGTCACCCATGTACACTCATTCTTGAACATCCACCACATGCTTCACCCTCAAACATGTGCATGCTAGGACCCCTATTGAACATGTGTGTCCCAATACAACCTACCTATTATCTATCCTCCTTCAATGTCTCCCCTTTGAAGGCCTCATGCAGGCCACTGTGGCAGAAGATGTTGGCATCATGGCAGGATCCAGGGTACTCAACAACCAGATCCAATGTGCAGCACTGACTGTCACACACTACCTGCATGTTCATCAAGTGAAAGTCCTTGTGGTTCACGTACACCTCCTCCTCTGCTGGTGGTGCTCTGATGGCTGCATGTGTGCAGTTGGTGGCACATAGAATGAGGTGGGACTGAGCCAGGGTGTAGAAACCCTGCTTCACATTCTGTTGCTGCAATATGTCCCCTAGGAAGCATAAATACTTGTGGGAGCTGCCTAACAGCACATCCAGAAACTGCCTTAGGCACTTAGATACAGAACATTGTAAGATGCCCACAGTATCACCAGTGTAGGTCTAGAAGCTCCCTGTGGCAAGGAAGTTCAGCACTGTACTGACCTTCACATCCACAGGTATATCATTCCACCTCAGGGTTGCACTCTGTAGTCCTCCCTCAGCTCCTGGCACAACTCCCTGATGGCAGCCTTTTTCAGGCTATACCATGCAATGCACTGCTCCTCCATGAGGTCCTGGTATGATGTTCTTCAGTGGAACATTTATTTATTTATTTAGAGTCTAGGATTACAAATACATTTGAGCCAAGGCTCTTTCACAAAGGCTCCAGGTCAATTGAGGTACAATACAAACATTACATAGACTTGAGTAACAATGCAGAAATGTCGTACAGACATTTTTTTAGCAGCTGAAATACATCACATTTAGGGAAAGTGGATACCACAGGGGGCAGGGTAGACAGAGGTAGCTGAGGCTTGGAATGGACACAAAAAGAATGGTGCAGCCATGGCCATTTGTCAAAAAAGTGCTTGGAGGGTAGGGGGCAAAAACCAGAGGGTAGGCTGTAGGATGAGGGAGAGAGGGGGTAGGAGTAGAAGTGCTAGGGGGGAGATCAGATTATGAGGGACAGTAACAGGAGCTAGAGGCAGCTAGGTGGAGGTGAACATTGGCTTTGAATGGGCCTAGCTTTTGCAGAGAGGAGATGTCTTTGCTGAGTCCATTAATCCAGCTAGGAGCCCTGTGCACAAAGGATCTTTGCCCAGTGTGGTGTGGCACTGTGGAATGTGCAGTATTTGATTTTCTGAAGCCCTGGTGAAGAGGGGGGTTGCGTGCTGTATGGAGAAGAGTTTGGACTCTGGAGGAAGCAAGATGTAGCATAATTTTCTTAGCTATTAGACAAGTTTGGTACTCGATACAGTTTGATAACTGGAGCCACCCTGTTTGGGCACAGAGGTCACACATATAAGTGAGATGGTGAGATCCTGTGATGAGTCAGCAGGCTTTGTTTTGGGCCAAGGATAAGCGCCTGAGGCTGTGTCAGTTGCAGAGCCATAAATAATCATACCATAGTCGATGAGAGAGACCACCGAGCTTTGTACTGCTATCTTTAAGGCATCCGAGGTAAGGCATTGCCTGTGCCTGTAGAGGAGACTAATGTGTGTGTTTGCAGCTTTGGCAATGCTATCTATGTGGATGCCATAGGATAGGTTGCTGTCTATGGTGATTCCCAGATATTTAAAGGAGTGAACCTGTTTGAGGACAGCACCAAGGCAGTTCATTATATTAAGGGGGTGAAGCCTATGTTTATTGTGGGAGCCACAGAAAAACATTGACTTAGTTTTCTTATAGTTGAGAACCAGCTTTTGACTACTAAACCATGTTTTAATGGAGGTGAAGCCCTTCTGAAGCTTGTTTTGGAGTAGGTGGGGGTCCTGTTGGGTGGTGTGAATGACAGCATTGTCAGCATAGAGTAGGATTTGTTCCAGACAGGATTGTGGAAGATTGTTCAAAAAGAGGCTGAAGAGTAGTGGCCTGAGAAAGGATCCCTTGGGGACTCCTGAGTGTATGGGTCTAGCATCTGAGAAGACATCAGCAATTTTCACTCTTTGGGAACAGTTTTCCAGGTAGCTCTTAAACCAAGTTGTAGACTTGGGGAGAGCCCAGCTTTTAGCAGTTCTGTGAGGAGTATTCAATGATGGACGGTGTCAAAAGATTTGGTCAGGTCTATGAAGACCAAAACAGTGAGGTAATTATTGTCCAGGGAGTTGTGAATTGCTCCTGTGAATTTAAGGAGGGCAGTTGTAGTGCTGTGGCCTTTTCTGAAGCCATGCTGTTGTTTACAAAGGATGTCATACTTGTTCATATATTTCCTCAGCTGGTCAGATATCAGACGTTCAATGATCTTGGGGGGGGTAGTATGGATATAGGCCTATAGTTTCCATGAAGGACCTTGTCCCCAATCTCGTGGACTGGTGTCACAGTGGTGGATTTCCATCTGTCTGGGAACTGGCCTAGGGTGAGGGAGAGGTTGAAAATCCAAGTTAGAGGGCATAGCACTTCATCAAGAGTAAGGGACAGCAGTTTGAGGTCCAGTGAGTCACCACTTATTCTAGATCCAGCAGTTGCTTTACTGATGTATCTATGAACTTCACGTGTCCTGACTGCTCTGAAGCAAAAAGGGGGTGATTTGATAAAGGGGGTGAGGGTGGAGGAGAGTACAGGAGGAAGGTTGTGACCGGGAGCTCCTGCTACTCTTGAGGAACGACCTTTTCTTAGATCTGTTGCAACAGTTCTTCAGTTTCTAAGCCTAAACTATCCTTTACTATTTCTAGTCAATAAGGTTGGCCACCTGTGGGCACCCCCTTCTCCCTCCCTTGACAATGCTACAGTGTTCTCTTTAATTTTCATTTGTCCCTCTTAGGTCCTCGTACAGGGAGATTATTGTGGTGACCTCCAAGTATATGTAAAACAGATTGTGTTTATTGTTGTTGGAGTTAGTATGTAGTAGTACTATGTTATAAAATACCTTGATGTATATACTTTATGTGTATGAAACCTGCAAATGTTGAAAACACCATGGCACTAGGTGTTTTTTGATAATGGTAAAAAGTACTAGGTGACTATTATAGAAATTAAGCTAGTTGTGCTATTTAAAATGCATGTAAATTGTTGTAAACTTAACAAGCCAGAAATGTCATGGTGATTTGCATATATCCCATGATGCATTGCATTATGGAAGTGTGTATGATGTTGCATTTCTTTGAAACTTGATTTGTTTCCAATGCTCTTTGGGGTAACCTTTCTTTCAGTGCTTCTGCTTTAAGGTTCTTTGTTTATAGCTTGATTGTTTTTTTCTTTTTGGGCCCCCACTACCCAAGCAAATGGGGTCTGCATAGGGGTGGTGGCTACATCGCAACTAGTGGATTGGATCAGAGATCAGTGTCAGTAGGTGCTGGCTAAGTGCAGAGAAAGGACATTCATAGTCTGTTGCTGCAAACTGATGTACTGAAGAAGAAATCTGCCATTGCAGAGGTTATTTCTTGTATTTTGAATAAACATCAAACAGAGATTGTGTGTCGAACCTGAAGTTTGGAGTCTGGTCCATCTGTTATCCCAAAACCCCTCCACAGACTTAGTGTTAGAAGTGGGATAACTTGTTGGAGGCATCTGGACTGGCTGAAGAGGGACATTTTCTGGTGGATATTGCCCAGTTATCTCAGGAGGACCAATGCACCAGGAGCTGCTGGAGAAGAAAGTCCATGGAGTTCAGCCCAGAACCATGGCTGACAGATGGAGAGAAACTGCTGCCTGGACTGGACTTGGGAGATTGGAGGAAGGCCAAGCCTGAAGACAACAAAGAGATGCAGGTTGAGGCAGACTGGAGGTACAAGAGACAACATCCAGGAGGTAGAGACCCTGATGAGGATAGTCCACTGGATAAGTGGGCAATGGCTGGAGACAGAGAGGTGGAACACTGGTGCCAGGTGCTCGAGAGTTTCCTGCTGGAGAGTTTGGATGAAGAGTCAAAGGATTTTTCATGGGCTCAGTTTGAGGAAGACCCCCTGACTGAGCAGGATATTTCTTTGTTTCCTGTGTTCCCAGGATGTTACCTGTTGGAGGTCAGAGATGCAAGTATGTTACTTTTATGTGAGACCCCAGGTAAGACTGTACCTAGTGATATTGTGCTGGGGTTGAAGACTCCAAGCAAGCATGAAGAAGCCTATGAGGCTGAAGGGACTTTTCTTGTATTGATGCAGCTAAATCTATTAACAGTATTGACTGGGGTATACTGCAGGCTAAAGATGCTAATATTGTCAAACTGTTACAGTATGTTAAAGGTAAGGAAGGTAGAGATCATTTAAAAAATGTCACCCTTGGGAAAAGGGAAACTGTCACATAGGTTACAAGGTATTAGATGGTAACAGATGGCTGAAAATAGCACAGTGATTAAAAGGATGTTTGCTAAGACACCCCAGAGTTAAAAAGTTAAGGAACCTGCTGTTTACCATTGCAGGATATTCAGCATGGGAGGTTCCTTTGCGTCCTGTAGGTTTCTGTAGAGACCTGCCTGGGGATAAGATGACCAAGGATTTGGGGTCATAGATTAAAAAGGTTGAAACAGGAGAGTAGAAACTACTATTGCTCCTTCCATATTCCCGCAGGCACTTTGTGTAAGACAGAGGGGTAAAGTTAGTTGCAGGCAAGGCCAGATGTTGCCCTGCAATGGTCCCTTTCTGTAAGCAAAAGTGTAGCATATTTGATCAGGAAGTGGGCCTGATGTCAAAGAAAGAGGTACCCAAGGGCAGACAAGGAGTCTGAGGTGATAATTGTGTTTTATTCTTTCCTGAGGGAAAACCTACCAAGGAGGAGGTGGATGGAAAACGGATTGGAACCTGTGTTGGGGTAACACCAAAAGAGTGTCTACCCTCAGGTGTCTGTATCAATAGCAAATGAAATGAATGAATCAAGAGACATACTGGGGTTATATAGAGGGGTTTAACCTAAGACTGGGCCCTTGCTTAAAACTGACACGTCTGGTGGAGTTGGAGCAGGTAGTTACTCATCCCAGAGAAAGTCTTTCTGTGGTACTGGACTTTATAGCTGTCCAGATTTTTGGTTAAGAAATATAATAGACTTCCCTAAAAGGAGATGAGAAGGTACCATTAGTCTATGTTGAGAAATGTGTTTATGCCTCAGGGAAAAGAATGAAGATATCTACCATGTTTATGATAGAATGTTTATCATTAATAGAGACCCTGAGACAGAGCTTCAGAAGATGGATGGCAGAAACTCCATCCCTTTCTGAGACAGGAAGGTGGTAAGCAGTCTGCAATAACAGCTTCTCTCTTAAGGTGGGGGATATGTGACTTGGGGCTCCTACCACTCTTCAGGACCAACCTCATCTTAAATCTGTCGCAACAGTTCTTCTGTTTCTAAGCCTAATCTATCCTTTACTATTTCTAGTCAATAAGGTAGGCCACCTGTGGGCACCCCCTTCTCCATCCTGTGACTATGCTACAGTGTCCTCTTTAATTTTCATTTTTCCATCTTAGGTCCTCATACAGGGAGGTTATTGTGGTGACCACCAAGTATATGTAAAACAGATTGTGTTTATTGTTGTTGGATTTAGTATGTAGTGGCACTATGTTATAAAATACCTTGATGTATATACTTTATGTGTAAGAAACCTGTAATTGTTGAAAACACCATGGCACTAGGTGTTTTTGATAATGGTAAAAAGTACTAGGTGACTATTATAGAAATTAAGCTAATTGTGCTATTTGAAATGCATATACATTGTTGTAAACTTAACAAGCCAGAAATGTCATGGTGATTTGCATTTATCCCATGATGCACTGCATTATGGAAGTGTGAATAATGTTGTATTTCTTTGAAACTTGATTTGTAGCCAATGCCCTTTGGGGTAACCTTTCTTTCAGTGATTCTGCTATGAGGTTCTTAGTTTCTAGCTTGTTTTGTTTTTTCCTTTTTGGGCCCCCACTAACCAAGCAAATGAGGCCTGCATAGGGGTGGTGACTATATTGCAACTAGTGGATTGGATCAGAGATCAGTGTCAGTAGGTGCTGGCTAAGTGCAGAGAAAGGACATTCATAGTCTGTTGCTGCAAACTGATGTACTGAAAAAGAAATCTGCCATTGCAGAAGGTTATTTTTTGTATTTTGAATAAACATCACACAGAGACCGTGTGTTGAACCTGAAGTTCGGTATCTGGTCCATCTGTCATTCCACAACCCCTCCACAAAGCTCTTCATCGAAGAAGTCTGAAGGAAGAACACTACTGAGCTCAGTGAACGCATTATTGAACATGTTAGCCATAGTGGGAAGGTCAAGACTTATAGTCCCATACACGTCCAACATCGAAGGTGATGTTTTGGGCAGGTTCCCTGTAACTTCCTTGAGATTATTCCGGAAGGAACATACATGGCACATATCTCCTGGTTGCTTTCCACTGCACCTGTGGCATGTCATCCCATGAATCTTCTGAACCTGATGCCTAGCATGCCTCCACCACCATTCCACTACCATCATGATGCCCAGTAGGGCTAATGACCCAGACATCTTCGCTGTCACTTGTAGGCTGCTTGTGCTACCACACAGCTATCCCCCAAGTGACTCTGCTGTGTATATCTGCTAGGGCCTATTGATATGCTCTAGTGTGAGTTAAAACAGACCCACCTTGATCTATCAGGTGCATGCTATGATCAGTACATTGAGCTGGTGTCCAGCTTCTAGAATCTCAAAAAGGGGATATTGTGGCTTTTTGCTGATGCAAGTCACTTGGTCACTTCTGATGCAACCTTGATGCAAGGCACTTGGATGCAAGCCCTTAAAACATTGACACACTCTTCTAAAACATCAGCAATGGCCTACACAACCCTTAGCAAACTGGGAATCCCCATAGGGCAATATGTACTTGTTAGTTGAACAGAAATCAGTATATTGGTATGAGGTATAAAGAGAATTGCCTATTTACTTCATCCACATAAGGAGCATATGCTTTCATTTCAGGAAATTTCACAGGAGTTTTCCTTACCCAAGGAGGACTTTTGGAGATATCTGCAAATTACATCAGCCATGTCAGTGCAGTTTCCCAATTCCTCAGAAAGAGCATGCACTGGGCAGGTGTTTAGATAGAGTGAGAAGAGTAGGGGGCCCAGGATGGAGCTCTGGGGTACCCCTGAGCAGATGGGAAGAGTTTTGGAGAGTGTCCCATTGATTTTTACACATTGGGAGTGAGCAGATAGATAGCTTGTGCACCAGGTGAGAGGGCCAGCAGAGAAACAACTGTGGCAGAGGGTATCTAGCAGAAGAAGGTGGGAGACAGTGTTGAAAGCCTTTGTTGAAGAAGAAGTAGAGGTTTTGCTACCCCTTATCTACCACCCTTGTTACACAGTTAAAGAATCCTATCAGGCTGGTCTGAAAATACCTCCCTGCCATGAACTCATGCTTCTTACTCCTTCAAGGACATTGTTTTTTCAGGTAGTCCACTAGACCCACTGTGACTAGTGTCTCCATCAGTTTACATACAATTACAGGTAAGACTGCGGACTGGATGGCTCAGTGGATTGGTAGCAGATTAAAAAGCATTTTACTTCTAAATCATTGGTTCAAATCCAGCACAGGTCAGCAGTGGCCAAAAGCCATTCTCTCCTAAAGAATGTTCTGTGGCCTAAGCAAAATGAGTTGAGGCAGTCTCAGTTCACTTCCCAATAGGCAGGTGTCCACATCATAAAACCACAAACACAACTGGTACTAAGTGACACACCTGCTGGCAGTCTCAGATGAGAACCAAGGATTGAATGGGTATGGAGTCTGATCTACCCTTTTGCCTTTGTGGTGGTTCCTCCAGGTCAGGGCTTAGGCACATTGGTGGGGCAGTGTGGGGAAGATTGCACTCTTAATCACCCATGTTGCAACTGTCATCTGGATCAGCAGGAGACTTCAGGTTCCAGTACTGTCAATCCATCACTTTTCACAAGCACTAAATTCACACACAGAAGAAATAACAATTTAAAAAAGATAGCTTTAAGACTGGTGGGTCTTTCATTTCCCAGTTTCAGTACTGAAAGCTCTTTCAAACCCTATCTAACCCTGTATCTTATAATCACCACGTCATGACAACTGCTCCTTTACCTATTCAGCAACTGTTGCAGGAGTGGGAAGGGAGCAACTTGGGACCCTCCTGATTGACTAGTAAACTACTTTTTCAAACAGTTTCCATTATAACCTCGTGTGATTTCAAGAAATCCTCCTTCTCAATAAAGATTAAGATATCAGGAAGAAACCCATATAATTAGCAAAATAAAAAGAAGAAATGGTTAAAAACAGAGTTACGACTGGCTTTCTAAAATACACTTTGTTTCAATGACTGGTATCTTTTTTGCAGCATTAGCTGCACCATTTGTGGGAGCTGTTTGACAATTTCCAGAAACATATTTATTACAAAGAGCAATAAAGTGGATAGGACCATAGCAAATTTGGTATTTCAATAAACACAGCTGCACGATGCGATAGGAAAAGTTGCACAAAAAAATCAATATTCCAGTGCTTTTTAAAATCTATGGAAAAGTATTTATAGGTTCCAAGGGCATAGGGGTTAACAGGGCCCATTTATTGACATGAAGCTGCTTGCTGTACAAGTGCTGAACATGATAATTCAATATTTAAATGTTTACTGTCATTAACTCACATTTAGTCATTACAATACACAAAAAAAACAAATGCATACAAATGATGTTAGAATTGTTTATGCCTAGTTGTATGCACAATACATCTGAAATTAAATTACTAGAGGAGTCACTGAGGTTAGGGACAGTTTTTTCTGATCATTTAAGGACAAGTGATAAAAACAGAGTTTGAGTGGGGAACACAATTAGAATGCTGCTGATTAAACCACACTCGCAAGACAGTTTTATTTGTGTAGTGCATACGTGTTTAATTAACAGTCCCACCTCTGTAATGTAAACAAAGTTCTTCATTATTACACCTAATCAGATATGTATTGGAATTTATAGCCAGTAATTTGCCTTGTATACAACAAACAGATGCTAACAGACAGACGCTGTTCTCCAAAATAACATTTATTGAGAGTGTGAACATGAAGTGTACATTTTTGAATGACAGAACTAGAAATTAAATTAATTACAGTATTCTATTTAAAGAAGAAAAAAGTTTTGGCTGTAAAGAGCAAGCATGATGCCAATTATATTCAAAAGTACAAATATCTGTACCCTGATTGTACTGAATGGAAGATGTGTTGTGCATAATAAAATCGGCCTTGCAGGGTCTTGATAGTAAAGGCATGGAAGTCAATGCCAAGCAAACCAATTTTAAGAAAGATACATAGTACAGATGTATTGCTAGCTATTGGTTCCAGTTTCTAGTAACCTGAGAGAATAGATAACACTAATGGTCTTATTCTTAAATGAGTTCCTCCCAATTTGTGACAGTTGAAAAATATCTTCTATTTTCCAGCTTCCAGTTTAGTTGCTTTCTTCCAAACATAATTTCAGATGTGGATTTAAGACTAAATACTTACAGCTGACCCTCAGCCTAATGTTGGGCAAATTTACACACAGTTTGTTTTTGGGGGTACCTGTGTTTACATCCTAAGCTTAGGAATCACTGTTAGACCAACAGAAGGGCTCAGCACTGGTTGAAGGCAAAAACAAAGAGTTCTCAGCTCCTGTAAATGCATTGTTACACCCTAGTAGGCAACCTATGGAGGTGAGGAGTCATGCCAACAATCCCTCTTTCGGGTAGTTTCCCCAGTGTGTAATGGGAATGCTTCTGCAAGCCAATGTTTTTGCCATGTGCATGCTAAGGGTGAGGAAATGTGGAAATTCAGCTTTGATTCATAACCCTTGTCTTCAGGTTGGCTTCAACACTTTGGTTTGCGTGTCCTTGCTACTGGGGTTAGGCTACAAGTAGGGGAAAAAAAAGAACAATCAAGCTGACACAGCTGTCAAGTGTAAATAAAGTAGATATGTATTCATAAATCAGTGCTAAACTCACAATGACAGGCATCGCAACATTTCACCACAAACTAGGCATTTACAGGGAAGGAAATTCCACCTGTAGATGTGCCATTAAAGAGGGTATTATTTAAAGCCACAGTGCATGATAATCCAAATGTGGTCTAAAATGAGTTTTCCAAATAACAATCCAGTAAATATATTATAGGTAAAACTTATCTGGTGCTTAATTCCCTACCCTGTGCAACAAAACATAAATTACACCCTGCAGAAAAAGCAACTATAATTCTTTTAAAAAGTCACACCAATGCCTTGGAGTCTTATTACAGGTTATAATCTAATCAACTCTCATTTATGACAAACCTCTTCCATTTATCAGTTTCCAGTTTGTCTGACTTCCTTTCAAATGTAACTTTGGATGCGACTGTAAACTAAACACCTAAAGGTGGCCCCACCGCCTAGGGCTGGATGAATTTCCATACCATCAGTGGGGACCTGTGTTTGCAACCAAACTCGGGATACCTGTCCAGTGTTAATAGACATTAAGGATTACAAAGCAGAAGTTACAAACAGGACAATGCCAGTAGAATTAGGCCTCAAGTTCTAGCTCATCTGCTCAAAAATGCAGCTCACAGTTCACACAACTGCTGCTGCCCCTCCCCTTCCCTTTCTATGCCTCCTGCCAAATTTTCCCTCTCTGAGTTCACCACCCTGGTCAATTATCTCCCTTCTTGTATCTTACTCATGAACCTATCCCATCCCTTCTTAAGACTCCCCACTGAATACAGCAGGATTACCTCCTCAGGCAGTGCGTTACTAGCCGCCGCCACCCTTTCCATGAAGTAATGCTTCCTCAGCGCCCTCCTGAATGTCTCCCCCACCAGTTTCAGTCCATGTTCCCTTGTGGTCCCTTCTCCCTTCAATCTAAACATACCCTCGGTACTAACTTTGTTTATGCCCTTCAAGTACTTAAAGGTCTTGATCATATCTCCTCTGTCCCTTCTATCCTCCAGGGAGTACATGTTGAGCTCTCTCAGACTCTCCCCATAGGATTTATCCCCATTCCCTGGATCATTTTGGACACCCTTCTCTGGACTTCCTCCAAGAGCCTGATGTCCCTCTTTAAATATGGCCACCACAATTTCACACAGTACTCCAGGTGTAACCTCAACAATGATCTTTATGGTGGCAGAATAATCTCCTCCCTCCTTGAAGTGATCCCCTTAGCAATGCACCTCAGCATTCTGTTTGTCTTTGTCACTGCTTTTCTACACTGTACTGAGTGATTCATATTTTCATATTCCCTGTGATTACCACACCCAGAGCCTTTCCCTCTTCAGATATAGATATCTATCCCCCCTCAAGTTGCAACTGTATCCTGGGTTGCTGGCCCCAAAATGCAGTACACTGAACTTCCTAGTATTGAACCCCAGCTGCCATGTGTTTGACCATTGTTCAAGTCTTTCCAGATCCTCCTGGAATACCCTCCTCCCTTCCTCACAGTCCACCACCGCACCTAATTTGGAGTCATCAGTGAACAGACTCATCTTGCTGTTAATTCCCTTTGATATGTCCACTATGAAAGTATTAAATAGCAGTGGAACTCAAACCGATCCTTGCAGGACCCCACTAGTGACTTTTCTGGGTGACGAGAATTCCCCCCCAACCACCACCCTCTGCTCTCTGTGGCTGAGCCATTTCCCTATATATTTTACCAGCTTCACCCCTACCCTGAGGTTCCTCAGTTTGCCCATCATTGTCCCATGTGGCACACTGTCAAATGCCTTACTGAAGTCCAGATACAGGACATCAACTGGCCAATCTCCATCTAGAGCTTTTGTCACCCAGTCAAAAAAATTCAACCAGGTTAGTCTGACAAGATCTTCCTTTGAAGAACCTATGTTGCCAGGCGTCCTGAAGGCTGTTTACTTTCAGGAATGCCACCAACCTCTCCTTTAAGATAGTCTCCATTCACTTCCTCACTATGGATGTAAGACTGACTGGCCTGTAATTTCCCATCTCATCCCTGGGTCCACCCTTATGGAGGGGCACCACATGTGCCATCCTCCAGTCCAGTGGTATACATTTACTGATTCAAGGGAAGTGTTGAACAACTCCAACAGAGGTGCTTCCAGGACCTCTGCAAATTCATTCAGGACTCCAGGGTGTATTTCATCCAGCCCCAGTGCCTTGCCTGTCCTCAAGGACTTAAAGCCTTCCCACACTCTCTTCATCAGGATCTTGCCATCCGTTACCCCCACCCTACTGTTCCCCTGCAGAATTGGCTCTTCCTAGTCCCTTTTGAATACTGAACAGAAGTGCTCATTTAGTACTTCTAACTGCTCAGCACTCTCCTCTGTCCACTCACCATCTCTCTTTATCCTGGTGATCTGGCCTCTACAATTTCTCCATTCTCTGATGTACTTAAAAAATTCCTTCTCACCATCCCTGATCCTCTGAGCCAACCTTCGCTCCTTTGAGGCCTTGGCTGTCCTTACCACCCTGCTCACCTCCCTCAGCATCTTAATCTACTCCTCCTTGTCTTCTTCTTGTGGGTTCTGTTGTATTTTCTGAAGGCTAACCTTTTCACCATCACCCTCTCCTGCATCTCCCTGGTCCACCAGCTGGGTTTTCTGGACCTTGCTTTCTTACTGCAGGTCTTTGTGCCAGCTTTTGTGGTTTCTATCAGGCCCAACTTCAAGATAGCCCATTTGCTTTCTGTATCCATGTCTGGGCTGATTGTCGCTATGTGCCCCTCAAGTATGGCTGCCATCCTTCTGAGGTCCGCACCCCTAAAGTCAACTACCCTTGTCTGGGTAAGATTTTCCTCCCTCCCCAGATCAAGAAAGAACCACACCATACATTGGGCACTCCCCACAAGAGGGTCCTCTAGCACAACATCCCTCAGCTGGTCACCATCTGCCAATACCAGGTCGAAATATTTTCCTCTCCTTGGTTGGCTCTACCACATTTGTGTTAGGAATATATCCTGGAATGCATCCAGCATCTGTTGTTCCCTAGCACTAGAGGAAGTCATTGTTCTCCAGTCAGCCCCTGGCAGGTTGAAGTCACCTACCATCACCATCCTGACCCTGCCGCAGTGATTCATTAGGTTAACCATCAGGTCCCTTTCAAGTTCCTCAGGCTGAGATGGTGGTCTATAAATCACTCCCAGACTAAGCCTCCTGTCCTTTGCATCCTGTATGACAACCCACAATGTCTCCACATTTCTCCTCCTCTCCTTCCTCCCTAATGAATAAAACAACCTCTCCTCCCTTTCCAATTTTTCAATCCCTCTTATACAGTCTGTACCCTAAGGTTATTAAGTCCCAGTCATGATACAGGGTGGCCCATGTCTCCATGATGGCAGCTACATCCACCCCCCCTTCTGACAATCAGTGCCTGAAGCTCGAGTAACTTGTTACCGATGCTTCTCGCATTTGTGGAGACCACCATCCAACCAACCCAACAATTGCTCCTATCAGTTCCTTGCCTCCCCTTAATCCCTCTGTGATTTCCTTACTTCCTCCAAATTTCCAGTTGGGGGAGAGGCACAAGGCTTCCCAAACATTGTGTCCCTGCTTGCTCTTCAAGTCTAAGCCCCCCCAGTTTAAATCATACTTGTTAACAATAAACTCTCCTAGTTTTCTCTTTAAGACTCCTGAATCCTCCCTGCTCCAATGAAGTCAGTCCTTGGCATACAGATCTTTGTTTTCCAACATTGCTCCCGATCCCCCCACTAGTCCAAACCCCATAGTTTTACACCTTTGCCTCAACCATTTATTAAAATCTGTTATCCTCTGTTTTCTTTCTGTGCTTGCCCTCAGCACTGGCATAACTTCAGAAAAAGCAACTGTATTTATTTATTTATTTTTTATTTATTTTGAAAGTTGGATTTACAACCTTTGAGTCAGGGACTCATTTACAAAGGCACCTTATCGCAGGGAGGGTAGACATGATTATAGTGTGAGATACAACAGTGGTAACATACAGATGCAATACAGATAATAAAAAGAACACAATATAACAGTGGTTTACAGGATAAAGTTACATGCAGTAAATAGCAATCATATAAACATAACAATAGTAGAAGTCATAACCCTGGCCATACTGGGGAAATACCTAAGTGGAAGGGTGGAGGGGGGGACAGGGGTAAGGCAAAGAGAAAAAAAGGGGGAGAAGCAGTCCAATGGACATTGTCAAGGCTATGGGCAAGAAACGGGGAGGGACCCCAACATTAGGTTGATTAAGGGCAACTACAGCTTTGGGCACCAAAGAGGTGGTTATGGAGAGTGACTTTAAAGGGACCAGTTTTGGTAGACTTAGTGATAGAGAGCTGGAGGAAGCTGAACCATGTGGGAGCACAGTAGTGGAAGGACCTTTGGGCTAGGGAGGTCTTGGTACAGGGCACCAGAAAGGTGGCCTTAACTGAGCTATGGGTGGCAACGGATGGGGATTCAAGACGCAAAGATGTGGTGACCCCTGGGGGGGGATAGTTCTAGCCCCTTCTGTTTTACATATCCTGACCAGTTCCCTTAATCTAGCCTGTACCTCCTGCACACTATTTCCTTCCAAATAATTTGTGCCGAGGTGCACCACTATGTGGGGGTTCTCTTCCTGACCCCTCATTGTTGAGCAAACAACATGTTTTGCTCTGTGAGTTGTCATATTTAGGTCTAGAAATGCTTTCTAAATCTACTTTAGTCGAGTAGTTACTAATTTGTATTTTAATATATTTGTTTTATTTCAAACTAATGGTGAAGTTCTTTTCCAAGTAATGGCTTAACACTGTCAGATCGTACCTAGTTAATTTATCGGAGGTATCTTTGTACCAAATGGAAATGGTAACTGTCAATCAAGAAGAGTGTGTCTGTGCCAGCTGTGTTCCCTTGGAAGGTGGTGGGTTGGAAAACATTCCTTTGTGGGTTAGGGACACTAAACCACCACTGTTACAACTGTTACATGAAGGATGGGTGAAGGGGGAGTAGGGTGGACCACTAGACCACCAGGGAACCAATGTTAAAATAAGCATAGGCACTAAGTGGCTGTGGCAGTGCATGCAAATGCAACCATAATGTCATGGCAGATGGCCTTGAGGTGTTGCATGATGAATGTTCATGGAATTCATGTAGTATGATGCCATCTTGCCAGTTCAAAATAACTAACATGCATTTGTTTACAATTTTTCTCTATCCATGGAAACCTAGCTCAGAAACTTCAAACTGGAGTGACAATGGGCCCAAAGAACTGATAGCAATATGGGGTGACCAGCACATGTAGTCTGCACTGAATGGACAATGAACAAATATTCACATCTACTACAACATAACACAGAAACTTTGGGAGATGGCATATGAGTGCAAAGAGAGCCAGTACCACACCCGAATAAAGGGTCATAAACACAGTTACTTCCATGCCAGGACAGCAATAACTGGAGTGGGCGAGGACAAGTAAATTGCCATTTTCTCAGAGAACTAGATGTAATCTTTGGAGCACTAGCCACAACTCAGCCACTGGTAGTATTTGACAGTGGCAGTGGTATGGTTGATGCCCCAGACCGCAAAGATGATGATGATGTTAATGATGCAGGAGCATTGAATGCAAATCAATGTAATGCCATCATCAGCTGAAGTTTCATCATCTCAGAAACTACCATCAAGTTACCCCTCACATCAGCCACTTCACAGCCTGTCATGACAATGCCAGTCCTTCACATTGAGTGTAAAAAACATGGTAATGTAGACATTGTTGTGACTGCAAACAGTTTATTAAATATATGGCAAGTCTGGATGAAAATGTCCTACAGGCTGAACAGCAAAGGAAGGAGATAAATGAGGAAGCTGAACTTCGGCGCATGGAGTATTAAGAGTGAATGGAGGTAAAGCACATGGAACACGAGCAACAGATGCTTCAAACGCTACGCGCCCATTAACATTCTGCTGCTCCACTATCAAGCCAGTAATAACCATTCCCTTTGATGCTGCACGTTCAGAGTGCATTTCCTACCCTCCACTTTAACACCATGGACCAAAGCCACTATGCAACTCGGGATTCTGATCAGGAGTATTCCCACTCATTGCACAATTCGTGAGTTTTTAATTATTATGGTGGGGATCTTCACCATGGTGTGTGCACAGTACTGTGATAGGTATGTGGTGTTCACTGGTTTTAATATATTTACGCACTGTGGTCCTTAATATGACAGTGGTGTGGCACACAATTCACCATGGTGATTTCTTTTAGTGGGCTGCGCAATATTTTTTGTAAAATGGCATGCATTTACATGTGGGGTGCTGCAATGTGGTGAATCTTGTTTGATTCGGTTGATGTTATCTAATGTGCAGTATAATATGATACAAATGTATGTGTTTTTTGGGGGTTGTATCCCTTTTCACTGTGGTGCAATGTATGAGCTAAAAGGGTGTAATAATAGAACACAGTAATAAATGAATGATTTTAATGGTAGCCTGTGATAAATGTCGACCACGACTGAGCACTTTCAAACAGGGTGACTCAATCACGGCTCTTGTGCACAGGGCTACCGGACAGGGAGGGCAACTGGATAGGGGGTTTGACGAATATAGTGACAGGATGTCACTATGTATACACGCACATGGGGGATGACCACACCATGTGATGGGCAGAAGGGGAGGGAGAGTTTGTGGGGTGTAGTGTGGTGGTGGGCTGCCAAGCTCGCCATGTGACATGGTAGGTTGGTGGCAGGCTGAGGTTGGGAGGGTGCTGGATTCAGTTCTGGACATGCTTGTGGTTTTTGCGCTGGGTCATTTTGGGGTTTTTTGTGTGCTTTTGCACCCCCCCGACATGCACCCCCTGGAGTTGAGAATCTTTTAGTGGGGGGGTGAGGGGGTGCAGCCCTCCGTGCTCTCTTGATGTTCGCCGCAAGTGTACATCGCTGAATTAATTTACGGCAGTGTACACTCGTCCAAACAGAAATCACCTTTCCACAATCGCTGTTATCGCATGGAATCATCTAAACTCACTAAACATTGTTTTCTGCTTTCATTTGTTTTGCATGTGTGTAGACAGTATGGACAACAATGTCTTGAGTGGATGGCCTCTCAGCCTAGTACTGAACATCTGAGTGTAGGTCATGGGAGGGGAGGCTCAAGTATCTATCAGACAACTCTCTTCCACTGTGCAGTGAGGTTAGGGCACCACGGTAAAAATCTGACCCCTAGTGATGGCAGTGGGTCAGCAGTGTTGCAGAGTTAGTACCAGATGTGGTATTGGTGGTGTTTGGGTATCAGTCTTTGCCATGAGCTGTTCCTACTGTACCACACCAAGCAACAGCAGTATAATAATGTCAACATGGTAAATAGAAAGACACCAGATGGTACCTGTGTTGAAAAGCCATATGCATATTTATTCAAAAGAGACAAATATAGTTGGGTTATTTCTGTCCCAAGCATTGTTTATGTGCTTAGATACTGCACAAGAGCCTGGAGTATTATTTAAGCATGGTCACCCTCACCCTGGGACCACTATAGTGCTTCTGTTGCTGTCAACACAAGATGTGGCAAATGCTCTGTGCCACCCTCCAACATTCACACTGAATTAAAAATCTCTCCTTGATGCTCCCAGAGGTTGTGCAAAATGCAGCACATGTACATGACACTGGGAACAAAGCAAATGTCCATGTCAAGTCTTTTAAGAAGGCATTTCGATCTGTCCTTGAGTTAGTCAAATTTATTCTCCACTACCATTCCTGCACTTGACAGATGGTGATTCAAGCTTTTCAGTTACGCTATCAGTCTCCCTGTGTCCAGAAAAGGCTTCTTTAGCCATGACATCAATGGGTACACAGGATGCCCATGTAAAAAACAAAGGGTATGTTCATGTCGCCAACCTCATAGGTTACACTGAGAAATAAAATTCCACCCATGGATTCTCAGAAAGAGAGCTGTTTGATAGAATGCATTCATCATGTACTTTTCCAGGCCATCCAATTTTTATGTCCCAAAAGCAGTACTGATGGTCCACCACAGCCTGCATTATGATGGGGGGTATCAACCTTCACGACTGGAGTAGTCGGCAGCATCTTGTAAAGGTGCCAAAATTGGGATATGTATCCTGTCAGTTGTGCTGGCCATTTGTGGAAAGCCAAAGTTTTCTTTGAACCAATCAAATGATAATGCTTGCAGCCGGGTGCCAGTTGGCATTGCGATAAGGTGCATAATAGTGTGGCAAGTATGACTTGATAGACTTCATGCACAACAATGCAGACAACAGACCTGGAAACACCAAACTGTCCAATATACTCATTGATGCTTGCTAGTTTCCACAATGAACGGCCAGTCACACGTCGATTGGAAAAACTGAATTCATTGCTGTGTTCTGGCATCAGATTAGTGTGTTAATTTTTTTTTTCATGAAAAAATGTTGATTGACTTGTAAAATTTTTAATCCACTGGTATTCACTGAAGGTGGCCATCTCAACATTCCATAACTGAATGCCTGTTCTCATGTTGACACTGTTCTTATTCTGGTATGATTCCTTGCAGAGAACAGAAACAGGAATAAGACCACCACCATCATTCATCTGCATTGCAAGTAGGGCTGGATACAGTTCATAGACTCCTCCGCTACATCCACTACAGTTGTACCATTCTGTTTACACACTGCTGAAAAAAGTAGTCCACAGTCCCTGATCCCAAGGCTTTCACCTCTAGTGAAATATAAAGCTTGAATGCAATTGGGTGTGGTAGAAAAGGGATCAAATGACAAGAATCAGAATACAAAAATTATACCAGCAGTTAGAGGTATTTAACAGTACACAATTGCATTCCCCAGAAAAAAATCCCATGACTACTGACCACACCCACAACCCCCCAACAACCACAATGAAACAAAAATGGAAATGTTTGGTCACCAGTGAATTGTGACCACTGGGTTAAGCTGAGCAACCACGGCAAGGTACATTCCAAGTGTAGGGTCCTTAACGGAGGCCACAGGGCCATGACCTTCCCACAAGGAAAAAACCAAAAAATTGGAGTTTTGGTACCCAGTGAAGTTCATTCCCTGGGTTAAGCCCAGCACCTATAGCCATGTAAACTCCCTGTGTTTGGTACTTACAGGAGGTCACATGTCCATAAGTGGCACCCTTCACAAAAAACACAAGTGGGAGTTTTTGACCACCAGCGACTTGCAGTTATAGAGTTAGTTCCAGAAAATGGGTCCTTAGCAGAGGCCACAGGCTCATGACTTTCCCCCTTCACGTTGCAGTTAACTGAGTTCATTCAAGCAACTGCAGCAAGGTAAACTCCCAGTTTTGGGTCCTTAAAGAGCCCCTGACAGCATTAGGAAAACATTGAAAAAAGTAAAATTTATATTAAGTTCCATCCCATTTCCTTACTTCTTCATTTATTTTCAATAATTAATTCCCCATTTTCTTTACTACTGAAAACAGCTGCATTAATACAAGATCTCTGTCCCATAGGCTATATCTACTCTGGCTGCTTCTTTACACATGACGTCAAAATGCCCTGTTTATGACATCATATTTATATCCACAGCAACATATTTTGATGACATAAACAAAAATATAATGTCAGGCATAGGCAGGCCACCAGAGCTAAAAGGGTAGAGATTCTGTATTCATAAAAATACCCTTAGTGATAAGGAAATATGGGTGAGAATTAGAGAATAAAATATGAAATTTAAGTTACATTTATGCTTCAATGTTACTTTTTCTTAAGTTGTGTCAACTACATTGAGAACTCTTTAATGGAGACAACTGGGCTGTAACTATTACTCTTTTCCCAACAAAACAGAAATTGGAGTTTTTGGTCACCAGAAAACTGCAATCACTGGGTTAACCCCAACAACCACGACAAGGTAAACTTCCAGTGCTGGGTCTGAATGGAAGGCACATGGCCATGACTGCCCTTCCCCACAAAACACAAAAATGGAAGTGTTTGATCACCAGTAAATGGCAATCACTGGGTAAAGCTCAGAACTCCCAGCACTGGGTCCTTAATGGAGGTCACAGGGCAATGACTGCTGACACACAAACCCACCCATCCCCACTCAGACTCAGCACTGAAAAACAAAATGAGAGGTCTGGGTCCTGATAAGTGGTCCACAGTGAATTGATTGAGCAGAAACCACTCAACATACCCAGTCACAATCCATAGTGAAGGGGTAAATTCAAAAGTGGACCGTTGAACTTTGTCATTCATATTAGACTGTTGCCTGCATGCTTTGTTTGTCATTACTTCACAGAGTGGGATTTTATGTGATTTGTTTTCAGCAATAATGAAATTACTTGTTTAATACAAGCTGGGAAACTATAGTAACACAAACTCTAGAAACTGTTCAGAAAAGAGCCTGTTACAGGAACTGTTCTAAGAAAGTCTAAGTCCTGTATTGGGCAGAAATATGTGTGTTGTGCCATTTAATTTTTCTAAAGAACCTTAAACAATGTAGCACACACTGACCAAGACTCAGGATGGGTGACCAGGGTTGGAGGGTGGGAGTTGAGCAGAGGGATGAAATGGGGGGGAGGACATAAAACAATAAATGATGACCAGAGTTGGAGGGTGGGAGTTGAGCAGAGGGATGAAATGGGGGGACATAAACAATAAATGGTGACCAGGGTTGGAGGGTGGAGTTGAGCAGAGGATGAAATGGGGGCATAAAACAATAAATTGTGACCAGGGTTGAGGGTGGGAGTTGAGTAGAGGGATGAAATGGGAGGACATAAACAATAAATGGTGACCAGGGTTAGAGGGTGGGTGAGCAGAGGGATGAAATGGGGACATAAAACAATAAATGATGACCAGGGTTGGAGGGTGGGAGTTGAGCAGAGGGATGAAATGGGGGGGGGGACATAAAACAATAAATGGTGACCAGGGTTGGAGGGTGTAAGCTGAGCAGAGGGATGGAGAAGGAAACAAACAGCAATAAACAGTGACGGGAGTTGGAGGTTGGGAGCCGAGTAATGGGCTGTAGCAGCAGGTGGGGACACAAAACAATAAATGGTGATGGTGGTTGCAGTTTGGGATCCAAGCAGTGGAATGAAAGGGGGGACACAGACAAATAAACTGTGAGTGGGGTTGGAGACTGGGAGCTGATCAGAGGAATGGAGCAGGAGGGGGGAAACAAACAACAATAAACAATGGGCAGACTGGGTGGGCCAAGTGGTCCTTTTCTGCTGTCAAGTCTATGTTTAAACAGTGACCGGATCTGAAGGGCGGAGCCGAGTAATGGGATGGAGTAGGAGGTGGAAACACAAAACAATAAACAGTGATGGGGGTTGGAGTTTGGGAGCTGAGCAGAGAGATGAAGTGGGGGCACAGACAAAAGAACTGTGATGAGGGTGGGAGGTGAGCAGAAGGATGGAAGGGGGGACAAAGATTTAAAGGGTGGCCGGGTTTGGGGGTGGGAGCCAAGCAGAGGCATGGAGCTGGGGGCTACAAAACAATAAATGATTTCCAGCATTGGAGGGTGGGAGCTGAGCAGAGGGATTCGGTGGAAGGGGGGAACACAGACAAACGGTGACCAGAGTTAGCATGCGGGAGACAAGAAAAGGTATGGTGTGAGGGTTTTGGGATACAGAAAGGGGAAGTGCAGAAGCTAAGTGCCTTACCTAGGTAAGTAAAAAGACAGGAACCACTTTTTGAAATAAATAAATGCCTTTAAAAGGGACACTGTCAACCTCCTTAGGCCTCAAATTTTCCCAAATTTAAAAACCACATGTTTTGATTGCTCACATTCTGTAGAGGTTGCTGCTGTAGCTTGTTTTTTGATTTTGATTCCTTTTTTTCTTTTAAAAACTGAAACACAGACTACCCACCATCCTGGTGTTACCACACTAAAACATGTTCATTTACATATCATGATCAACTCCAACTGCATCTTTCCTGGACATGAGAACACACCCAACACTGTACAGTCAGTCAAGATGCAGTGGGAGGAGAGGAAACTATTACATCAGGGTGAATGCATTGTTTGTGGGTGATTGTCACATTCAGAAAGTATGCAACACAGGTGGATCAAGGATTTGAAACAAAACATAGCTATTCATAATTACATCATTTGCATGCATTCCAGTTCTACTAAGAAAGAAAGCAGATAAAACAACCAGCAGCATCAATGAATTTTAGAGAGGGTAAGCAATCAAAAAATGTGGGTTTTCAGCTTGAAATTATGTGATGCAAAAAGGGTTGACAGTGTCCCTTTAAATCACTTTTGAGACAAGCTACTCAAGCCACTACATGCAACACACCAGCCTGGTGCAGATTTTGTTGAGTTTCAGTTCAACTCAGGAAAAAGTGGACATGGGACAATGTTTCTGGATCATGCCCTCATTGGTTGAAATGGCCACTAAAACCCCAGGATCCATATTTTGAGACAGAACTTCAAAAAACCTAGCTAGAATCAGGAATACAATGTCAAAAATAGTAAAAACCCAGGACACTATTACATTAAATTATGCAATACCCCCACTACGCATAACAGACCATTTCCTGAAGCACCATTGAAGGTTAAATACATTGTTAAAAACTATTTACAACAAATATTTAAACATTGATGAATAAAATAATGTCTGACTGTAATGTTTTCTGTGCTGCTTTTGGTCTACTAAATACTTCAGATAACTAAGTTTTTATGTCACTGTGCCTTACGTTGTAGACAGGCTATCAATATGGGTCATAAACAAGGGAATGAGAAACCTGAAAACAGAAATTGTATTATATTGTTATATATATATTATTATATTGTTAATTACAACAGTGTGTGTAAATGTTGGACCCACATCTGCAAACTTGCAGATAATTCATCTACAACAGGTAAAAAATGCTGCTCTCAGTTTAGTGTTACCACATCTTGAAACATGACTGTGAGAGATGTGAAAGGCTACTTTCTTTCCTAAGGTTACCCTTTGTTTGGCTCCAACTTGGGCAGCTAATTTGGGGTCTGACAACAAATGTCCTACCTATTATGACAATGTTTCTGTTATATTTGGATTGAATCAGGTATCACGCTGCACTTTAAAATTTAGACCAGTATACCATCTATTCCCTATACATGTTCTGCCTGCCTAAATCTAACAAGACCGAGGTATTTGTTAATATACTGCATAACAGCAGCCCTCCTCGTCTTCTGTTTCTGTCCTGTTGATAGACATTGTATCATTGTGTAGCCATTTCAGAATCTAATATATTTTGATTTTGCCAGATCTGTTACATTCTAAGAACAGTGGGGGTGCATGAACATACAGAGGCTCAGAAATTTGAATAATTTTTCATTGTAAGATCATGTGGTTACATTGAATACACAGTGTTAGTTTTTTTTTTTTTTTTTGCAAATCAGTATGACCAGGGTTGGAAGGTGGGAGCCAAGCAGAGGGATAGAGGGGTAAGGGGGAACACTGACAAATAACCAGGGTTGGAGGTTCAGAAGCAGAGGGATGGAGGAGGAGAACGTAAATCATTAAACAATGACTAGAGTTGCAGGGTGAGAGCCAAGTATAGGGATGGAGCAAGAGGGGGAGACAAAACAATAAACGATGGTTGAGTTAAAGGGTGGGAGCCGAGCAGAGGGATTGAGTGGAAAGACAGATGTTATAAACCTCAGTGCCTTCATCTGCTGGCATATTTCTATGTCTATTACAAAGTGTTGGAGCTTGGAAAATGTGTTAAGAAATATTCCTGAAATTATATGTTTTTCTATATCTCTTCAAGCTTGGCCTATGTTTTAAGTAGTGTTTAAAGATTAGTTTAAGTCAGCTTATAAAATGAATTCATCTAAGAGGTTCATCTGGTCTTTCATGTTCTGGAATTGATGTACTGCTAATACCACAGCAACACTGGTAAAGGGCTGGGATTTGATTCTTTACCTCATAAAGAAATATGTACTCCTGCTCTCAGAGAGAGATGCTGTCATTGTAGTATCTAGTAGTAACTTCAGAGGCATAGTAATGCCAATGCTAAGTAGCCTTTTGAGCACAAATTTGCATTCTGTGATAAAGAAGTACAAGACTGCCTAATGATGAATAATTTATTTATTTATTTCAAAGGTTTTACTGGAAAGGTAGTACTGACATGGTATCAGCTCATTTCCAGATACATCCTGAGGTAGGGGGAAGTGAGGAGAACAGATACAAAGTACAATATATAGAATAATGCAAGAATATGGAGAAAAATAAGCAAATATAACATTGTGGAACAGGTAACATTAACAGTAAGCAACACAACAAAATAAGAATTAAGGAGAAATGACTAATACCACGGGAGTGGAGCAGTGCTGGTGACAGTGTTGGGTGAGTTGCATGAGAAAAGGAGTCCAGCCCAATATAGAAACACCTGCAGGAGTGAGCAGCCAGAGAACTCACAGAGGAGAGATGCTGGAGCAGAAAACGAAGGAGCAGAGCTAATGGAAGGGGAAAGAGAACCCCATAGTTTAGGGAAGTGAAATGAGAAGGCAGCTTGCCTAGTAGTAGATTTCATTTGCAGAACAGCCAGAGAGTAAGAGCAAGAATTTCAAGGGCATCAGTGGGGGATTTAAGAGGAGGGTGGGATAAACGTATGGGCAGATTCTAAATGGGGAAGGGGGAAAGGGTAAAACAGTGGGATCAGTTGGTGTGGAGGGGGAGTGGGGAGCAGCATTAGTGCACAGCACTGAGAGCTGCGCTCCTGAGCAGACTTAATAGGTCATTAGACCTTTATCTGCTGGCTTTGTGATATGTTCGTATGTTCATAAGAATTGAAAAGGGAGTTAGAGTAAGAAGGGGGGAATGAGAGGAGAGACCAAAATACAAGGGGAGAGAGCCAAACTAATATTTGTATAGATAAAGGAAGCACATTTGGTAAGGTATCTGGCATCAAGAGGGGGGAGGGAAGGGGAAGAATACAGAGTACAATGGTGGTTATGTAGGGGTTTGTCAAGGGCAAAGCAACAGAAAGAGTGAAACAGGAGTCCAGTCTAGCCAAAGTGGATTTTAGTGGGGCACTGTAACCAATGTCTCCATAGTCAAAAATGGGAAGAATCATCTTAGTGAGGATTTCTCTCCTTGCAAGAAGCAGAATGATTCTCTTCTTTCTGTATAGCATCCCAAACTTGGGGTGAAGCTTCTTGTGCATAGCATCCACATGAACAGTAAAATCAAGGCGGTGATCTAGGCAGACCCCGAGGTACTTGAAGAAGGATACATCTTCAATAGCTGCACCATCAAGGGTATAAAAGGAGGGAAGGTGGGAGACTCTAGCAAGCCTCTACCTGTAGCCAAAAGTCATAGAGACAGTTTTCTTAGCATTTGGGGATAAGTGATTTTCTCAGAACCAGAGCTGGATGTTGTTAAAGTCCAGTTGGTGCTTGTTTATGAGTCCATGGATACAGGAGCCAGAGGAAAAGAGTATAATACCATTTGTATATATACGAATGGATACAGAGGACAAGGCACTGGTGAGGTCATTTAGAAAAATGGAGAAAAGAATTAGGCCAAGGATAGATCCTTGGAGAATTCCTGAGCTAATAGAAGTGGAGAGGAAAGGGAATCTACAATACGGATGGCTTGTGATCTGTCCTCAAGGTAAGAGTGAAATCACTGAACTGAGGAAGCTGAGAGTCCAGCAGCCTTATGCTTGTCCAGAGGAATGGGATGGGCTACTGTGTCAAAAGCTTTTGCTAAGTTGACAAAAATGGCAGAGGTAACAAGGCCCTGATACATGCCAGAGAGGATAGTGTCAGTGAGCCGGAGGAGAGAGGTGGAAGTGGAGTGTGACTTTCTAAAGCCAGACTGGAAAGGAGTGGAGAAGGAGGCTGCATCAAGAAAATGGGAGAGTTGGGAGAGAACAAGGTGTTCTTGGAGTTTAGCCAAAGTGGGAAGGAGAGAGATTAGTCAGAAGTTAGTAGGGGAAGAGAGGTCTCCCACTTTAGGTAGAGGAATGATTGTAGCCAGATGACAAGAATTTGAGATGCAGGGTAAGGAGAACACGAGGTTGAGAGGTATCTAATAGGGAGAGCAATGGCATGAGGAGACAGAAAAAGGAGTCTAGGGTCAAGCCCATCAGGGCTCCAATCCTCCTGAGCATTTAGAGCCAAGAGGGCCAAAAGAGAATCAGCAGGGGTAATAGGTGAAAAAGAAAAATGGGAGAAAGGGGCATGAGGACATGTTAAGGAGAAGAGTGAGAGGGAAGAGAAGAAGAAGAGAGAGAGCGAGAGGGACAGAAGGAGGAGGAGGCAGAGGAAGGGAAGAGAAGAGAAGACTGAAAGGGCACAGGAGGTGAAAAAGGAATTGAAAGATGAGGTGACTGCAGTGGGGTCAGAGATAGAAGTATTGCCCATCTTGAGAACAGGGAGAGGGGACTGGGACAGAGAGGAGAGAAGTGAATGAATTACCATTCTGAAATTAGAGGGGTGATTAAGGTTGTTCTGGAGTGTGGATGTAAAGTAGTCAGATTTTGCAAGCCTAGTTACTTTAGTCCAGGCATTGTGAAGGGTCTGATAATTAGTAAGATCATAAGTGGAGCAAGAAGATTTGAAGTCCCTCCAGGCAAGGTCATGCACATGGTGACAAGTCAGCAACTCAGCTGAGATCCATGGGAAGTGTGAGCCTCAGACCCAAATTCTTCTAAGGGGGGGCATGATGATCCAGGCAACCAAAATTTCAGAGGTGAAGAATTGGAGTGCATTTTCCATGTTGCCAGTAACAGAAATAGGGGACTAGTCAGTAGTTACCAGATAAGCACGAAGGCCGGACAAGTTCAATAAATGAAATGTGCAGATCTGGATGAATTTGGGGAGGATGAATCTTGCACACACAGCCATCCATATTGTGGTCACTGAGTGCATCAGGGAGGGTGCTAGCATCCACAGTAGATAGGGGATAGGAGGAAAGGACCCAATCCAAGAGAGAATGATTTAGACATTTGAAATTAAAGTAAGTAGGGACAGAAAGTAGCTGAGTTAAAAGGATTGAGTTCACACTGAGGCAAAATTTATGAAGAAAGGGAGAAAGCCAATTTAAAGTGAATCCACCTAGCATGAGTAACTCATGAGAAGAGGCCCAAGAGGAGATGGAGGTAAGTAATTATGTTACTGAAAATAGGGTCCTGCCTGGACAGCAGTAGACACTAGACAATAAACATGGGGCAGAGAAAGGGATGGAAAGTTCAAGAAGAGGCATCTCATAGGCAGAGGGGATAGAAATGGAGAGTATAGACACTCCTATATGCCATTCTCTCTATGCTCATAAACAATTTTGTCTCTTGTTAAATCTGGAGCCCCATTTAGATACTACCCAACCGATTTTGAGGAATCCTAATTTACAAGTTGCTGTGAAGGTGCTGACCCGGGCAGCTTGGCAATCTCTGAAATCATTGTCTCTTGATCATCTGGTGAAAGCTGGTAAGCTTCTTACTTTTTCTGAAGTCCAGCAGAAATTCAGTTGGCCCCGGTCCATGTGTTTCAAGTATTTCCAACTCAAGCACATGTTGCTTCATTACTTTGGTAATGAGGTCTGGTTCAGAAGGTATGGAGACAAATTGCTTTCCTTGGTGCCAGTCATCCCTACATCTCATGCTATAGCCTTTTATCATGTACGGTTGCGGGAGCTCCTTGCTGAGAAGGAACAAAGTTTTTTCTACTCCTGGGATCAGGCTCTTCCCCCCCTCAGAGAAGTCATCATGATTGACCTGGTATATGGAAATCTACTTATAAACACATTAAATGGGACAGATATCATTTCATGCAGTTCCAAATCTTATGTAACATGTGCTTTATACTCTGATTAAACTTTACAGAATGGGTAAGCTGGCTTCGGACTTATGTACAAGGTGCCAGAGGGAGCAAGGCTCACTACTTTACTTTTTTGACTTGTGAAAAGGTTGTGCCTTTTTGGGAAAATATTAAGCAGCATCTGGATCCTTTGTTAGGACTTGATCAGGCATTCACACCCGAGATTTGTATCCTGGGAGATTTTGCTGGGGCCTTAGTTGGAAATCAAAAACCTCATATTGCAATAATATCAACCTATGCCAAGAAAGTTATTCTTCAGCATTGGTGCAATCAGACTGTCCCTATCTTTGTGGAATGGTATCAAGAAATGCTTTTTGCCTTGCAGGCCCAATGCATTATTGCAAATATGTTAGACTCCAAAAAGAAATACACTCGGGTATGACAACTCCTTTATGCTCTGCTGGCCCTTGGTGTTGGATGATGGTCGGTTACCCAGGACTATAACGCCCCATAGCCCTTTTCTTTGTTACCTGGAATATGAGGTTCCATCTTTGTTGTGCCACACCTGTGTTATGTTACTGTCTTCGCTACCCTTGGGAATTGTCCAGTCTCTGGAGAAAAGGGGGGGTCTCTTTTTTTCCTTTCTTGGGTTTTGGGGGGATTGGGTGGGTACATTGTTTTCATAACTTGATTGGAAGGACTCACGGTTTTGGATTACTTTATCATAATTGTTATTAACTCAGAGAATGAGGCCAGTGATTGTTCTATCTAATATTGGTCTATTCACTATGTACCATTTGTTTTTTTATTGTGTTCATTGTTCACCTCTTTCTAATCAAGTTTAATAAGGTTTCTTCAATTTGAAAAAAGAAATGGAGAGTACAAGCTCAATCTGAATCTTTGAGGAGAAGTAGATGGCTGTGCCACTGTCCTTCTTGGCTTGGTCCTGAGGAATAATGGTAAAACCAGGAATGACAACAGAGGAATCAGGGATCTTGGAGGAAAGTCAAGATTCCAAGATCACCAGCACATCAGGTTTAATGTTAACCATAGGTTGATGCAACAGGTCAAGCTTATGAGAAAGGCTGTGGATGTTGACATGGGCCACTCTCAAACCTTTTGGGAGAGGAAAATACAGGGAAGGGTCAGTTGTGAGCTTGATATCTCCTGCAACTAAATGCAGCAAAGAATTGAGGAGCTTAAGAGAACCTATGAAACAGCAATAAAGTAGGATGAATAAGAGTTATCAAGATAAGAGGGTAGGAGAGACCTGGGGGTTTCTAGATTAAACCAAGAAGATGAGAGGAGACTGCAACCAGGATGCAGACAGAGTGAAGAAATGCAGTGAGACAAGAGGATGGGAGGGTTGGAGATGGTGAAGAAGGGAGAGTAGAGGGCAGGGGGAGGTTAGGAAAGATGTAGAAGGAAGGAGGCATGGATAGACAGGAAGGGGAAGAGAGAAAGTGATGCGAGCAGCATACTAGAACTGAAAAAGTCAAAAACATACTCTGCAGTGTACAAATAGTATAGGGGGCAAATTTCACTCAAGAAGCAAGGCCAAGTAAGGTGAGATCTCCACCAAATGTAGGAGACTAGAATTAGATAAATTGAAGAGGCCAGGAATTAACAATATAATCTAGTAGGGAAGTAAATTAACTTAAACCTATGAGGAGAAAATGAGTAAAACAAAACTGGGAAAAAATGGGAAACACTGAATATATCATACGGTAATCCTAAGAAGTAAAGCAATATAAGCAAGAATAAGTAGTTATTAAGTACTATATAACAGGGTAAACCTAAAGGATAGCTGAAATAACCATCTGTTTACAAATATAAATGAATAATACCACGCAACAGAAACTCTGGTAAACCAACTGGGAATCAGAGATCACAGCAGCAACCTAACTAGATAAGTACAAATAAGGAAAGACTCAACAGGATGACCTAGGATAAATGGAAATTTAAGAGCATTTACATAGACATAACTACACTAGTAGAGTAACAGGATAATTGCAACTGAAATAAATTAGTACAAGTGTGGGAACTCACAAAAGCCCAATTAAACATAATGGGGCAAGGAGCACTTTTACAGACAGGTTACACTTACAGATCTGCAGTTAAAAGACATGTCCAGAAGGGGCAGTATAGAAGCCCAGGGGAGCAGCATGGTCAGCTGATGGCAGCCTCATGACAGGTTCCAGGAAGACTCCATGATACCCTTTAGCTGTGGCCCTTAAGCATTAGGACCGCAGCAGAGGACTGCTAGAAAGCAGGGCAGATAAAGCAGATAGAAGCCCTGCACACATGAATGACAAGCCTCCCAGTTGGAGGGGAGGGCAATACAGGGATAAGTCCTTAAGTCCTGCTGTTAGCGGGAAAAGCAGGTATCCAAATTGAAAGTCCAGCAAAGCACACCAAAGACTATCCAGTGATGGGGAAGGCTGACTGACTCCAAGTACTGTCACTCAGAAAACCACAGCTGAGGTGGCATTTACAAAACAGGGACAATTGAAAGGTTTGCTTTTCATTAACTGCACATTTTCATTAAATAGAGATGTGCCTAACTGAAATGTCACTCACAAAGTTGAAGATCTGGTGCTGAAATGAAGGTCTCCTGAATGATACCATTGGTGTGCACTTGATAATTTGTGTTTTAAAAGCTAACACAGCTGTTTGTGTTATAATCTGCATATTTGTGAGCGCCTATGATTTATTATTTTTTTACCTCAAAGAGAAACCAAAATATATCAAATGAAAATCATTGTATTTGCTAATATTGCACAGTCCCACTAGTTGTGTTAGACACAAAAAAGGGAACTGCAAGGACAATTTTCTTTATTTTTTTTTTGCAATTTTCAAATGAACCACTCTACAACTTTCAACATTCTGCTATGGGGGGACACAAAACAGTAAACGGTGAGTGGGGGTAGAATGGTGACAAGGGTTGGATGGTGGTAGATGAGCATAGGGATGGAGCAGGAGGATGGAACGCAAACAGTAAAAGGAAACCAGGGTTGGAGGTTGGGAGTCAATCAGAATGATGGAGAAGGAAGGAAGGAAGGAAGGAAGGAAGGAAGGAAGGAAGGAAGGAAGGAAGGAAGGAAGGAAGGAAGGAAGGAAGGAAGGAAGGACCGACCCTGGTTGGGAGTCAATCAGAATGATGGGGGGGAGGAAAGAAGGAAGGAAGGAAGGAAGGACCAACAACAAATGGTGACTGGAATTAGATGGTGGGAGCTGAGCAGAGGGATAGAGTGGGTGGGGGACACAAACAGCATAAGGTGACCAGGGTTGGAGAGTGGGATCTGAGCATAGGGATGGAGCAGAAGGGGGAAACAAGCAACAATAAACAGTGAACAGGGTTGGAGGGTGACAGCGAAGCAGAGGGATGGAGTGGGAGGTGGGGAAACAAAACAAAGCAATAAGTGGTACCCAGGGTTGGAGGGTGGGAGCCAAGCAGACAGATGGAGGGGGCACCAAACAATAAATGAATAACTGCAGAGGATAAGTGCCAACTAAACTAAATAAAAAAGCAGGAACTACTTTTCTGAGATAAAAATTGCCTATTAATCCACTTTTGAGACATGCCACTGAAGATGCCACATATACTCACTGGTGTTAATTTCCACCTCACTTCCTGTTTACAAAGACATGTGCAGCTTGGGCAATCAAAAGGGAATCACAAGAGTCTCATGAGAGAATGTTACCAGCATTGATGCAAACTACACTGGCTGTTTCCACAGTGGCTTACAACAGCCACATCGCTGCGCATCCTCAGGAAAGGAACAATTGCTCTGAGCCACAACAAAACCATCCAGAGCAATGTGCATTGTGGTTAGACAGCCTAGCAGCCACTGATGTAAAAGCTTTGTGCTGCTTAGAATGATGCAGACCTGAGTATATAAACGGCCTTAAAATGTATCCCTTAAACCATGCCCTTAGAGGGATTCCTTTTTATGTTAATAAAACTGCAGTTCACCATTCTAAGAAGCGCAAGACATCTTTAAAATGAGAGGAATTAAGTTACCAATGTGAGCAACGTGTACATTTCATGAAGCTTTAAAACTGATTACAATTTCTTGAAGCTTATTAGGAGTTAATATAAATTAATTTCTGAACTAGATCGAATGAAAAAAATGTTCAGAACAATCCTATTTATGTTATACCATTTAATGTTTCCTTCAAGGGAAATTTAATGGACACATGGAATTAAAACCAGATCTTATGTTTCACAGGTTGGTGCCCTAACCACCTCAGTTTTATTGATCTAAACCTTTTACATTAAAATTTAGTTGTTTTGTTCAACAGTATTTACAAGTTTGTTACAAACTGAAAAAGCTCAGAAGTCTGTCTAACTCAGATCGAACCTATGAATACTGATGAGACTTCAACTCTTTATAAAGAAACCTGTAAGATTAAATGCATTCTGTCTACCAGCTGCCAATGACAATAACCTAATAGTGATATTAATATGTGTATGCTTTGCTCATAAGATTAAAATGTGGTGGCAGGCCAGGAGACTCATTCAGCAGTGGATTAAACAAGCATTTGTTAATGCCGAATGTTTGCTTGCTGGCATTGGCATTGGTAGTGTAGGAGTTACAGAGCTGCATAATAGGAATGGCAGCGAAGTACTGAACTGAAGCCAACCCCACCACCACCCAATACATACTGACAGGCATTGGGGAGTGCCTTTGGGTCGTCAGGCTTAACGGCCATGCCATTTCATCACACCCTACCCTGCAGACACCGACAAGTGTCATGGTGTGCCTTGGGGTCTTTGACCCTTATGTTCACCCTATTCCATCAGGAAATACGGTGAGATGGGTGCGGTATAGGAGAACAGGGTGAACTTTGGGACTGAAGAGTCCAAGGCACACCTCTGTGCCTCACACTGGCTGCAGGGTGCGGGTGGGGGTGGAATGGTATGAGCATTACCGGCGACAATTCCAAGTCAAACCCCTGATGCCTGTCAGTCTCTACAGGGTGGGGAGTTATGGTCGGAAACCCTAACGCCTCAGGCATTTGTTGGTATTTTCACTCCAAATTTTCAACATGGTTTTTTTGTGACCCCCATCTCATGAACAGTGACAATATCAGTTTGTTAGCCGGAAGTTGAATTGTGCACAGCGACTACACCATTAAGCACCACAGGTGTGAAAACACATTTCGAACAGGATATAAAAATGACCCATGGGGAGGTGTAAAAAATGGCAATGTTGAAAATCTGCAGTGAAAATATTAAAAACACTGGTGAAGTCACGAGCATGCGTAGAAACTGTGCAACGCACACCCGTAATGTAATTAGTTTGGAGATTTTTTACAGCAGATTGTCAACTCAGGCATTTTGGGACCTCTGCTCATGAACAGTGTCACTGTGATTTTCTGAATATGTCCCAAACAGTGATTTCCCACAGCGACCGCACATTTCTGCGCTGGAAGTGTGAAAACACATTTCGGCCATGGTGTGAAAAATGACAGCTATACTGTTCATAAGGAAGTGTGGAAAATGACAGTGGTGAAAATCTGGACCGAAAATATTACAAATTCATGAACTTACGAGGGTGCATGGAAACTGCACAATGCTCGCTCATAACATAGCCATTTTAAGACCTCTGCTCATGAACAGTGTCACTGTGATTTTCTTAATCTGTCCCGAACATTTTCACACACCAACTGCGCCATTGTGCGCTACATGCGTGGAAACACATTTTCAGTGAGATGTAAAAAATGACACCTTTACTGCTCAAAAGGAGGTGTGGTAAAATGGCAATGTTGAGAATCTGGAGTGAAAATATTAAAAATTTGCAAACTTACGAGCGTGCATAGGAAATGCACAACACACGCTCGTAAATTAGTCATTTATGAGAATTTTTTCATCAGATTTTCAACATAGGGTTTTTGGGGGCCTATCCCATGAACTGTGACACTGTCATTTCATAAATCAATCCCGAAAGGTGGTTCCATGCAGTGACTGCGAAATCACTTTTCGGGCCTGATTAATGCCATGACAGTGCCAGAATTCATGAGGAGGAATCCCAAAAACCCCATGTTGAAAATTAAGTGCCAAAATTCCAAAAAATGCCTGAGATATGCATCAAAGTTGAAAAAATCCTATTTTTCCATTATACAACTTACCGGCATTTCCTCAGTTCGCGGTCGGCTTTGAAGAGTGCAGACGTGTTCCCAGTCCACTGAAGATTGTCATGCCAGACTCTGGAGGTAAGTATGGGGTGAAGTGGGGGTGTGGGGAGGCAGGGTGCGCAGAGGGTGAGGTGCAGGTGGGGGAGGGCAAGACAAGCAACGAGGGACCGTTTTTGTTTTTAGAAAGACAACGCTGGACTTTTGCCATGCTGGGGTGAGCTCCCAGCGTGGCAGCTGGAACTTTTGTTTTTTTGGGGGGGGGGCAGTGGAGCCAACGGGGGATTGGGCACCCCTGTCAGCCATACAGAGGTTTGCCATGCTGGGGTGGGCTCCCAGCGTGACACCTGGAAGTGTGTTTGGGGGGCAGCAGACAGATGTTTGCCATGCTGGGGTGGGCTCCCAGTGTGGCACCTGGAAGTGTGTTGGGGGAGCGCTGAGCCAAAGGTGGATTCAGCACCCTCATCGGCTGCAGTTCACTTCAAACTGAATTTATGTTCCAGGAAGAGAAAGCAGAGATGTATACAAGCAGAATTGCCAGCAATATGCTAATCAACACTATCTTATCGCTGCTCACTGAAGCGGTCTCTCCCTTTCAACTGTACGCCACTGCATTTTCAACTGCTGTCATAGACAGCTGCATTATTCATTGGTGAACTGTGGCCGTGCCTGCAAACACACTGACTGAATTGGAAGACAGGGTGCCACACCTACAAAAACTCGGATGATGGCACTTTGTTTCTTGCACATGCATGCAAGCAAACATAAAAAGAGAGAGGTGACTGGTTGATCCAGCAAGCAATCAGAAAAGAGGGATTTTAACCTATGCACAGGTTTGAATCCCCCCAAGGACCAGCGTCTGGTGCAATCAAAGGGGGCAAAGCACATAGAGTGGAAGGGGCCATATTGGCAGGTTATCTCAGTCAGGTATTGCTGAGACTGCCCAATGTGTCCCACACAACCACAGGAATGTTGAGTTTCAGCTGGAAGCCATCCTGCCCTCCATACCTTGTTCTTTGTTCTTAGCCCCAGTCTCTGGCATGTAGGCCCCTGGAATGGTCCATCTATAATCAATGCCCAGGTTGTAGAGAGGGGACAAGGAGTAACAGCAAATACAAGAAATGGGTCAGGGCGGCGAGAGGCACCATATGATTAATTTCCCCTGGACTTAAATTGACAAGGGAACCTAACTGCAGTAACAACGATTTGCGTTCTTGTGGGTGAAAAACAGGGAGAGAGAGCAGTACATTTAAAGTGGCAGTAACACTAAACGTTATAATTATCGAGTGCCATTAAATAGTATGAGGTGTGAGCTCAGCTCACAGACAAGGTTCTTGCAACACTTCCCTTCCACATGGTTTCCCTCAACTACTCAGTCCCTACAAGTAAGGAAGGGAATTCACTGACTGCCAGCTGCACTTACCTGAACTAAGAGCACTGAATATTAAGATTCCCTACAGTGGATGCAAGCACTGTTTGATTCCACAACCGTATCTTAAATCCAACTGATATTAACTAATAGTGGATGCTAAGTGTGCTGGGATAGGGAAACGGCCACAACTTTGTTTTTCATGCCACTGGACAAGTGGCTGTCAGTGCCAGGATGGAGCTACTGTAGGTGCCAGCAGTGTGAAGGGAAAGGGTTCATTATGATAATCTCATGATATGTGGTACCAGCAGTGAATAGAGGCCTTTTAAGGGTACTCTTAGTGAGATGGGGAGGGATTTCTTTTACTTATTAAATTAAGTTTAGGCATATTATTTTCACATACTGTATCTGCAGTCTTACTTGGTAATAGTTCATTTTCGGATTGTTAGAACAGGAACAGATTACTGCCAGACAATGTTACCATCCAAGTGTTTCTTAAGGAATAGGGTTCATCATTATGCAATAATTTCTATTACTAATTCTATAAAAAATGCTTTTCTCTTTTTGACACGTTGGCATAACTGTGAAACATACTTTATCTTACAATTCATGTCACAGTAGCAGTGTACACTGAATTGAATAATGTCCCAGAATATCACAAATACAGTAATGAACTTTTCATTATTCTGAACAAAGTAACACATGCTGTCCCCATCTGCCAGCTACGTCTTACGTTCTCATGTTCTTATGCTGTCCATTATTCATGTATTTGTATGTAGGAAACATATTGGGTCCACAGTTACACTCTGTACTAAATTAAAAGCTTGTCCACCCTTCCCCAGGCAACACAGGCTAGTACCACGGCATCAACCATCACAGAGGCAAAACCACCCCAACTCCTCTCCATTGCTCCATGTAGAAAAGTCAGCTGGTTTTATGGATCCAACACACTGTCTGCTCCCAGCATCATCTTTTAAAGAGGACTCCTCTCCCTAGCCAGCTAGCCAAAGGCACCTAAGGACAAGAGTCATCAAAAAGCCACAAGCACCTGGCATGCACTAGGGAGGGAGAGGAGTAGTCGCCTTGTTCAGTGACACTATACAGATGTGCGCTTCTAGTTAGGGAGGTGGACCTCTGATCTAGCCTGGATATTTAGCCTCATTGCATCCCAAGCCATAGATTGTGGATTAGAAGAAGGACTTCAGGAGAAATCTGTGTCTTTGGGTATTTTAGTAAGTTGAACAGTGGGGTGGGGTCATCTGCAAAGATGGCGTTAGGATTGGGCAATTTGACATCACACTTAACCAGCTGATTTTTCTGTGAACAAAAGAGGGAAGCAGTTGAGTTTGGGGGTTGGGGGATGAGTGAATGCTAAGGGCAGTGTTGGTGGCCATTGGAATAGCCATGGCTACCAGGAGAAGAGTGAAAAGGGGTTTTAAAGGTTTTTTTCCTCGTTTCAGCCAAGAATAAGAAATATCAAGCAACAAATACCCAAATATTTGCTCTCTGAATATAAATACTCAGCCAAATATTCAAATTAAGGTAGTCATGCAACCCTAGATCTCAGTATTTAGGTTTCTGCTTCTAATAATAACAATTGCACATTAAGCTGAAAACAAGCCCTCTGTCCATTAGTCTTCCAGTAGTTTGGTTTCTTGTTTAAGGCTGACATAAGAATCTTCTGCTTGTGACAACACAATTATTTGCACAACCATGGTATCACAAACAGAAGACTGTGATTTGAGGTATAGACAAGAAGCCAGAGCTGATGAAGTCTAGGGACCAGAAATCCTGTTTTCAGATTACTATGTATACTGCTCTTAATAAAGAAACAGTTATATTTTACTGCAGAGAAGATATCATATGTAAGATGAAATACTTTCTAAAGGCTTGCCTGTCAGTGCTGAGTGTTGAGGCCCTGGACACCACACCTCGCACCATGCTGACAACCTGGGATTGGGAGCAAGCTCGGGTTGACAGGGGGGTCGGCAGGGGAGGGAGAGGATTGAGCATCTAATGATGGCTCTCCTCTCCCTGAGGATGGGGGGAATCTTGTCTCACTCCTTGACTGCCTCTTGTTGTGGGCCTGGTGGCAGTGATAGAGTTAGGGAGGCAAGAGCTTGGCTACATGGCATGCACATGCCCCCACATATGCGCTTTCGTGGCTGTGAGGGGAAAGGAATCTAAAAGATGAAAAGGAAGAGTGACCCCAGGTTATGTGAAGCCCTGCTAGCCAGCCAGTGTCCCACTCTGCCTCCGAACTTCTGTAATTGCATTGATCTGGATTGTATCCTGGGTGGGGGGGGATGACCCTTCCCCTTCTCACCCCACCATGGGGGGGAATCCATGGGAGAATAGGGCTCATGGGTACCGGGGGATCGGTGGATGGTCCAGGTGGCTGGTAGGGTCAAGTGTCCTGCCTGTGGTCACCTAGGGGGAAAAACAGAAGAAAAAAATAAATAAAAACATTCTAAAGCTTCAAAACCAGTGCATGATATACCAATTCTTGTGTAGGGAATGAAGAAGGCTGACAAGGCTGGATAGTTCAAAGTTTGTCTCATCAGGACACATCACATCAGTACTCGGTTAAAAAATCATGGAGGCAGACTTACCTCAAGCCGGTATTTATTGGTTTTCATCAGTTCAGCTGCACTGTATTGGAAAAATGCAAGCCAATTCATTTTTAATCCCATAGACTAAATACACAAAAACAGAGACTACAATGTTGAAAACTAGCATCATTTCATCTGAAAAAGTAAAAACAATGGAGATATTGTATAAAAGGGAAAACATTACAGAAATATTTTTTATTTTCGAATGAGAATTTATTTTTCCAACAGAAATATATAGTTACTCAAATATCTAAGAAATTCTTGCTTAAGTTAATGTTAGGGTTATTACTGTATTACATTCTAATGAAAAAGTTAAGGAAGGCAATGCTAGGCTAACCAAACCTAACCAGGAATTACCTGTTTGGCCTGTCAGGGGGGGCATGATAGAAACATTTAAGTGCCTCAGTGGAATCAACAAAGTCCAAGAGGGTAACATCTTTCAGAAAAAGAGATGTGCAAGAACAAGGGGACACAATTTGAAGATAGAGGGGGGACGGCTCAGGGGCAATGTGAGGAAGTATTTTTTCACAGAGAGGGTGGTGGATGCATGGAGCAGCCTTCCTGAGGAGGTTGTGGGGTCTTAAACTGTGGGAGAATGCAAGAATGCATGGGACAGACATAAGGCAGATTTTGTGGGGTGGGTAGGAAGAAATAGGCTGTTGGTTAATTGGGATCTGCAGCTTATCCTCTAGGTAGGGAAATGGGCAGACTGGGTGGGCCAAGCAGTCCTTATCTGCCATCAAACTCTATGTTTCTATGGCAATGGAGATTTCCAGCATTTTTTAAGTGAATTGTTTGTAAAATATCAACCTAGCATATGGCAATTCTAAATAAATCTTTATTGGATGAGTAATGCCATCCTTCAGTCATCATTGTAAGTCCAACTGATGTAGTAATTGTTGTGCAGTGTATTTATTAACTGAAGTATTTAACTATAATATGTGTGAGCCATTTTGTTGTGTAGTATTATGTATGCAGTTTATCATCTCATCCTACAGGGACCCCACAAGGCAATTGAGACTCAAATGTAAAGAGGATATTCAGTCAGAGGGGAATGGTAACATCTGCTACAGAGATTAAACATGGAGTCAACACTCTCATAGACTCTCCTAATGAATATGCTAAACTCCCCCTTTGCCCCTCCTCTATCTGCTACTGCTAAAAATGTTCATCAGAAATAAAGCGTAGATTTCAACAGGTTGAAATATGGTTGGTGTAATTATTTGTTGTGTTACTTGTTTATGGTTGTAAAAGGGCTAATAAAATATAGTTGAAATATAAGATAAAATGTGATACAGGGAACAGTATTTATAAATGGCTGCAGCTTTATTTTGAACATCATTTATACCTCCTATAGTATATAGAAAGCACTGCCATAGAAATCCATAAAATTGTTGATTCATGTATGACCTTACTGTACTAATTCTGTGTGTCTGAAAACTATACTTTCAGAATGAGTTACAAAAAAAGAATGCTGTCTCATTAGGTAAACAGTATATCCTGTTTCTTCAGTAAGCTTAGAGCAAACATACACCATCTCTTTCTTAATTTATACTATAGCTGGCTACTGTTTGCCAATCCTAATACACACACACACTCACGAACACACACACTCACGAACACACACATGCACGAACACACACATGCATGAACACATGCACACACATATGCACTTAGAAACAATATGTCTCTCTCTCTCTCAATCTCTCTCTCTCTCTCCCTCTCCCTGTCTCCCTTTCCCTCTCTCTCTCTCTTCTGGCCTTTGACCAGAATATGTACATTTTATTATTTATTTAATTATTCATTTATGTATGTATAGCTTCCTTTTAAATGCCAGTTCAGTTTTACGCTTTTTGAACTGAATCTTATATCTGTTTGAATTTCCTGGAGTCTCACCCACCCCACATGCACAATAGTTCAACCAACTACAGTGGTAGCCGGAGATATGTCCCAGAACACATCTGGATATATTATAAATGAATGGGGATTTTTTGCGATTTATCTAGATATACTGGAACACTTCTCTGTCTACCACTGTACTAAACAAATGGATAAGCAGCGTGACTTCTTTGCTAACACAGAACACAGTGTGTTCTTCTTTTATCTGTATAGGTCATATTCTAAACACATTGTTAGACAGTGTTGATAAAACAGGAGTCCCTTTCACCAGCAGTGTTTTCCTGAAAAAAATACCTAGGACTGTTGTGAGGTAATACAACTTTATGGATTCAGATCTGTGGGATCTATAAAAAGAAGACATAGGTTAGAGATGGGAAATGACAGCGCAATATTAAAAAAATAGGAATTAACAATGTTACCTCATTCATCTTTTCCTGATGGGACAGAGAATGTTTGTAGCACATGAAGGATGGCACTGCAGTAATGAAGCTGTCTGAAGCAATACGAGTCACTTGTGTATGGCCTACAGCTCTAAATTACTGCTGACTGCCGGTACATTTGTTATCATCAATCCTCCCTAGAGCTCCTGCTGGGCATGAACACTTGGGCCATGAGGGTAATGTCATTATTTTCTTTCAAATCCTTCTTGTAGCTCTTAATCTTCTTGGAATCCCTTCCCAGGAGTTATCATTGATCTAGCCCTATAGTTTTTCTAGTCATAGAACATGGTACATGGGATAATATATCTTTTTCCTTCCCAGAGTCCTCTTCTGTAAAACCACCTTTAGTTCATTCTACGTGGATTGTTATTGATCATCTTTGCCATTTTTTTTTTGGGGACACAAATATACAGAAATCCTGAAAATATTAATACTTCTTAACTGTCTCCTTAATGCTCTCTTTTTTTCATACACTATTACGTAACTATAAATTATCTCGGAGTCACACACCATGACTCATTAATCAGTCGCCTCACTTTCAGTGGGTGTGGATATGCTGAGTCTAGGGTAATAGAATTAGTCATCCTTTTACAGTTCTGGACCCTCACACAGTCGTTTATGATTGTCTTGGCATGGGTTAATATTGAACATCATCTAATGTTTCCTTGGCAAAGGATCTGTGTAGCATGGGACTGAATCAGTTTTGTTTAATTCATTCTCTCTCTCTCTCTCTCTCTCTCACATGCCTTCTCCACTAGCATTACAAAAGTCTTACCTTGCAGATGGAAACAAATGGACAGGAAAAGCTAATTACATCCCTCTGGGTCCTTTCTTCTAACTGGGGTATTGGTGTTATTCTGCAGAGGTTTCAGTCTACATTAGATGATTGTCAGATGGTAAAATTTGTGTATAATAACTTAGTCTATCAAATCTTTATTTATATTTCTTTGCCTAATGTTTTGCTGTTCTTAACTGTTATGCATCTTGCATATATCTGCCACCTCCCAGAAATAAGTGGAAAACAAAGCTTTGACTGTAATCTGAATTTTATGGTCATCACATTTCAGTAAATAAAATATGCCAATTAAAATCTGAGATTTCCTTGTATGATTTTATTTTACTTTATAAGTTTTTTAGTTTTAATTGGCTATTAAAACAAATAAGTTCTCTGGATATATAATTACATAAGTAAATCTTATAACATTAAATTTGAACAGATAAAAGAAGTAATATTTAAAAAGTCTATCTATAACTTAAGATAAAATTAAGATCACGTGACATTTAACCATTAGTTACCAAAAGAACTAGTATTCAGGTAATTTGTTCTTATGCTTAATAGGCATTACCTAAATTGATAATAAAGAGCACCCAGAATTCAAACACAGAGATATTATCTACAGTATATCAGTATAACTAATTATTTCATTAAATTTTATTTATTTATTTATTGAAATCTCGGAATTACAACCTTTGAGCAAGTGCTCATTTACAAAGGTTCCACATCAAACAAAGCAGGTTTGCAGTTACACAGAGACAGGTTACAGCCAGTACAACTTTGCAGCATAAGAAGATTACACTAGGCTACGGGTAAGTAAGGTACACGGCAGTAATAAAGTTTAGGCACAACAGGAAGGCTAGGGGTAGAAGAAACACTGGAGATGGTAGGAAACAAGGTCATTAGAGCAGATAACCATTGCCTGCATACCTTTGTCAGGTTGCATACTGGAGTATGAGGAGGGGAGAAAAGTGAGGGAGCGAGGGAGGGGGAAGGGAAGGGTCAGGAAGGGGAGTGAGGTGAGAGGGGGAGAGGGATGGGGGTTGCAGGGAGAATAAGGATAGCAGTTGGCGGGTCACAGTGAGGGGTAAGACGAGGGATAAGTAGCAGTTGGGGTAAATGTAAAAAGTGCAAGATTAACAGGGGAGTCACAGGAGCTGGAGGCCGGTCATTAAAAACAGGTGCACTTCATTTGGCTTGTTAGGTGCGACCAAAGTTTAGGTTTGAAAAGACCAATATTTTGTTCAGTGTGTAGCTCAGGGGGTAGGGAGTTCAGCTGCAGAGGAACACAATAGGCAAAGGATCTCTGTCCCTGTGAGGTGCGTCAGTGAGGCACCTTGTATAGTTTATTTGTTGCCCTGGTTTGTCTTACAGATTCTGTGGTGCAGACCATGGATCAGGTGCTGGGGGGCATGAGGCCAAGGTCAGTGTTTTTGGCTAGGATGCAAATTTGATATTGAGTTCTCCACTTGAGGTCAAACCAGCCTGATGGGGTGTATAGGTAACAACTGTGGGTCAAGCTGAGGGGCATTTAGGATTAACCTGCAGACTTTATTCAGGATAGTAGCAATGTGTTTGAGGGTACTGTCTAAGGCTGCACTGTAGATAGCAAGTCCATAATCTATTAAAGATAGGACTGAACTTGTCACTGCTAGTTTAAGGGCTGCTTCATTTAGACAGTGCTGGTGTCTGTAGAGCTGACCTAGCTTGCGATTTGCAGATCTGGCAACTAGGTCTATATGATTAGAGTAGGAGAGGGAGTTTTCTAGGGTGATGCCAAGGTATTTAATGTTATGTACTATCTCAAGTTCTTCATTATTCCTTTCCCTAATAGTTGTTGAGGATGATTTATGATGATTGAGGGTTGAGGCAAAGAGCATTATTTTTGGTTTTTTGTAGTTTGAGTAGCCTTGCATTTTGGAACCAGTCTTCTATGTTTTTGAAGTCATACTGTTGTCGTTGTTCGAGTATGGCGGGATCGGGGTGACTGGTGTAAAGAACAGGGTCATCAGCATAGAGAAGTACTTTATGCTGACATGCCAGGGGGAGTTGATTTAGGAATAGGCTAACCAGTATTGGACCTAAAATGAAGCCTTGGGGAACTCCAGTGCTCAAGGACAGAGTGTCGGACAAGGTGTTGGCAATTTTTACTATCTGATCACGTCTTGAGAGTTAGCTCTTGAACCAACACAGCAATGTTGGGGATAACACTGTGGAACATAGTTGTCCCAGTAGGAGCTCATGGTTGACTGTGTTGAAGGCCTTGGTAAGGTCAATTAAGGTGGCTTCCACCAAGTGCCCATGATTAAAATCATCATGTATGAACCCTGAGAACTCAATTAGCTGAGGTGGTGCTGCAGTGTTTCCTAAACCTGTTATTGATCACATAGTAGATGGTACCTGTTGAGATATTCAATGAACTGGTCATAGATTATCATTTTAAGAGCTTTTGAGACAGATGGCAGGATAGAGATCAGATGATAGTTTGTGTGTAGGGTTCTATCTCCGTTTTTAAATACAGGGGTTACTACTGCAGTTTTATATAGCTTCGGGAATTTCCCTGAGGTGAGAGAGAGAGAGAGAGAGATTTAGGACGTGTGTCAAGGGTGATATTAGCTCATCTAGAGTAATGGATAGCAGCTTTAGGTCGAGACTGTCACCACTTTTCCTGGATTTCCCTAGCACCTTAGTCAGGTATTTCTTGGCTTCAGATTTAGTGATAATCTTTAAGTAGAATAGGGGGGTTGTGTTCATGGTGGATGTACTTGGTGGGTTAGTTGAAGTAGTACTTGCTGGCTTGGGGAAATCTGATAGGAGTACCCTGCTTAGGTCAGTGAATGCTTTGTTGCATATGTTAGCAATGTTTGTCTGATTCTGTGTTATGCTTCCACTGATGTTCAGCATAGTTGAGGCTGCTTTGTCGTCTTGCCCAGTAATCATTTTAATTTTATGCCAGAATTTTCTACTATCACCCCATGAGGTGTTAAGTTCTGACTTGAAATAATTGGCCTTAGCCTGTTGGATGGCTTTGGTGCACTGGTTCCTAGCTGTCTTGTAGCTTTGGAGTGCGGAGGGGGGGTCCTGTGCTTTTGTACCTTTGCCACATGTAGACTCTTTCCCACATTAGGTCAATAAACTGCGAGGTTATCCACAATTTGTGGGACCCTTTGACCTTCCTTTTGGTTAAGGGGGTAAAGATGTCACAGGTCTTGTTAAATATTCTGATAAAACTGTCCAGTGCAATGTCAACATTGTTGGCTGAGAGAATGGGGGACCAATTCAGCTGCTTAAGATACTGCTTCAGAGCACCTAGTTGTCCTTTTCTTAGAACTCGGGTGGTGACCAGATTACTTGGTAGCTTTTGGGCCTCAGACCATGAGCAGAGGATGGAGGAGTGGTCACTCATTGAGTCAGGGAGAACAAGTAGGTTTGTGATCCTCTCTGGGTGATATGTGAGTAGCCAGTCTAAAGTTGTGCTGGTCCCGGTTCGGTAATTTATAGTAAACATGTGGGTGAGTCCACCAGCTGGTGGTTATTGATTGATGAGATGGCACAGATCAGCTAGGTATTCAAGAAGCACCTTAACACCCTCAGTTTGCTCCTTTGGTGGGATATAGACCGTGACAAGCAATATACCCTTGCCATGAGCACCAAGTATTAGTTTGACAGGGTAAAATTTGAATGTTTTGCCCCGTGTTCAGCAGAAGTAGGACCGTTCTCTGCGGGGGGGGGGTTTAATATAGGTTAAGCAACCTCCTTCCCATTTTCCTTGCCTATCAAGCAGGAAGGAGGTGTACCCTGGGAGCTGAATTTCAGTATCCAGTGTCCTTGGGGTTAGCCAGGTCTCGACCACTGACAGTACATCTGGATTGTGCTGTGTGAGCCATACTTGTAGTGAGTCACGTTTTGAGAGGAGGCTACATATATTGATAGAGGCTATGGTGATAGCCCCTGTTTGCCTCGGTGGGTTTGCAATTGGGTTCTTGGGGCTGGGGTTTGGGTGAATGTTACCTGATAAAAGTAACAGCAGCCACATAATCCTGGTAGCCTGCAGTTTCAAATGCTTTACAGATTTTGTATTGTGAAACTGGGTGGAGGATTGTTTTGGATGTGCACAGGACATAGGGATCGTATTAATGGTTGGGGGGAAGGATAGGACTGTTCATTGCAATGGGAGATAGTAACTTCAAGCACGGGTGCATGCAGCCAGCATTTGTCATGACAGGAGTAGACGTGGACCTTGGGGTGCTATAGCAGAGTGTTGGTTTCACGTCCCATGTCTTGTTTAGCTGAGTGCTGTGCAGTGAGTTTAGTACAAGGACTGACATTAGCACTAGGGTGACTACCCAGCCTGATAAGGCTTGCATGATCAGAATGAAGAAAGGAGAGCACATCAGTGGTCAACAATCTAGCTGGTACTTGATCATGTAAGACAGGGAGAGAGAGAGAGAGAGAGAGAGAGAGAGAGAGAGAGAGAAGGAGAGAAATAGGAAAAGAAAAATGTAGGGGGGATTGCCCATTTAAGAAGACTGGGATCCAAAGATCAAGTAGGACCAATCAGATGAGGGGAGAGGCGTGAAACTGGAGGCAAAGTGGATTTAATAAGTCAGGAGGGTGGGTGGGAAAAATTATAGCCCACACAGACAGTAGCAGCAATTAGTCCCCTATCCCTCATAAAATTGCAGTCTGGGTCCCGATACAAACTTGAATTTTGCACGCTTGAGCTGCGGCCTATCAGGGAAAGAGCTGCCGGTTTAGGTGGCCAATCAGGACAGTGGTTTTCAAGCCATGAGATGCTCCAAGGTGTAGTTAAGTTGGTACCTGCTTCTCTGCTGCTGTAGGCCAGCAAGGGAGAGTGTGGCAGCCAGCCGAGGAACAGAGCCATGCTGCTGGCTGTGGAAGAGTCAGCGGTCAGGAGCTAACCCTGCAAGAAAAGAGAATAAGCAGCAGAGCATTAGGATGCAAAAAAACTTAAAATCACATTGCAGGTAGTTGGGGTTTACCTTTGGATTAAATAATAGGTAGAGGAAAGTAAATGTGAAAGAGGGGCATATTGTATCCTGAGGCTGAAGCCAAGAGACACAGGGGGGTTGCCTTGGAATTCGGCTCCAAGGAGACAAAGGGGAGTTTAGAGTGGGAAACAGACTCAAGGTGAAGCTAAATGGTTTAACTTGCAGTTAGTGCCTGAAAATGGCTGGAAATTTGTATGGGCAGGAAATAGCAGAGTCATGGCTGAATCAGCAGGTTGCTAGGGATAGGAGTAGAGGGGATAGCGGTGAGGTGGGTGAAAAGATTAGAGACTATGACCGAGCAGTCATTTAGCGAGAGGCAGGGAGAGGCAGGGAGTTGCCATACCTGTGACCGGGAGAAGCCAAGGTTCGACCTGGGAGTACAGAGGGGAATGAGCGAGTAATTTGGGGAGAGGGTGTTAGCTGGAGAGAGATAGGAGCAGGCAGGTAAGGTCTAGAGCACAAGTCACAAATCAACAAATTGTATGCAAGGCTGAACAGTAATATTTAGGCTGCAAATAAATTAATTTAAACCACTTTAAACAACTGCAGCAGTAAACTTGACTAACGTTTGCCAGTAAATGCAATGTCTGTAGAGTTAAAATTAAATGCTACAACTCTAATCACAGGTAGGGCAATTCATATCCAAAATTATAGCCCCCACAGACAGAAGCAGCAATTAGTCCCCTGTCCCCGATAAAACTGCAGTCCAGGTCCCAATACAAGCTTGAATTTTGCGCGCTGGAGCTGCGGCCTATCAGGGGAAGAGCTGCTGGTTCAGGTGGCCAATCAGGACAGTGGCTTTCAAGCCACAAGATGCTTCGAGGTGTAATTAAGTTCGTTTCTGCTTCTTTGCTGGTGTAGGCAGGCAGGGGAGAGTGCGGCAGCCAGCTGAAGAATGGAGTCGTGCCTAAAACTGCAGTCCAGGTCCCGATACAAGCTTGAATTTTGCGCGCTGGAGCTGCGGCCTATCAGGGGAAGAGCTGCCGGTTCAGGTGGCCAATCAGGACAGTGGTTTTCAAGCCACAAGATGCTTCGAGGTGTAATTAAGTTCGTTTCTGCTTCTTTGCTGGTGTAGGCAGGCAGGGGAGAGTGCAGCAGCCAGCTGAAGAATGGAGTCGTGCCGCTGGCTGTGGAGGAGCCAGTGGTCAGGGGCTAACCCTGCTTCTCTGCTGGTGTAGGTGGGCAGGGGAGAGTGCATCTGCCAGTCAAGGAATGGAGCCGTGCCGCTGGCTGTGGAAGTCATTGAATGTATTGTAGTGATATAAAAGGATTTGCAATAAGATAAAATGAGTCTTTTGAGGCCCAAAAACACACTGATAATGATTGTTATTGTACAAATGTATGCAAATGCACAGAAAATGCAATGGGAATAATGGAATATTACCCATATACAGTATGTAGGGTATTGAAGTGAATGTGTTCCCAAAGCAGACAAAACTACTTACTTTATTTGACTGTAGTGTGCTGACACAGAATGGAGAACATTGTGTACCCCAGTAGTGGCTGCAAGTGAGTTGTGTGTTGATTTAAAGCAGTTTCAGATGTCAGATTTCAGATGTGAATGTTATGGTAATTATCTTTCTGTAAGGGACTCAGATCTGTTTGCTGGAAAAAAACAATCCTTGTATGTTTTGATGCAGTGCAATGGTATTTAATTAATCATTTCCTGAAGCACTATATTTCTTGGAGAATGAGGAATTTTGTTTGTTTGTTTGCAGTTAATATCTTTTTTGAAATTTCCAATAGCAGAATACATAAAGGCACAAAGAATACAGAAGGCATAAAGGCATAAAGTGCCCAACCACCCGAGGCGTGACGATATCCCACGATATACCACACCCTGTCGTGCATTATTGCTTAATTATGAAATGGGTTTTAAGAATAACGGCTCCTGATTGGTTGACAGCTGCTTTCAGCTGGGCTGTTATCCCAGCACAACAGCCCAGGTGAAAGTAGCTCTTGGCAATAAGGACTCTGCACCTAACAAATGCCCCCATCCTCAGCTGCCCACAAAAAGCATAGCTGATCATCCTCACACAAAACGTACCTGTGAACACCAACTTTAACCCCCTCAGTCACACACATCCTCTGGCCCCACTCTGAACAAAAGATATCCGGTAAATACCCAGTTCCTGTCTCCCCAGTCTCACACTTTCTGTTGCCCCCACTTGACAAACAGCTCTCCCATTTTATTGTTTTGAATCCTGCATTTCATGAAGCATAGAACGTATGTGGCTCCATCTGTGTCTCGTGCACACCACACCAAATGCAGCCACTGATAACCTTTTTTTTAAACAACAAACTGGCTGACAATTCATACGTTTCAAGAACAAGAATAGCTGCCCCACAGCTGACTGTGCTATCGACAGAGCATAACCAGCATACACAAGAAGTCAAGCACTACTCACCACAGACTAAGTCCACACAAGGTGATGACCCACAAATACTGTTTCATTTGAGGCAAATCAAAATGCTGCCCCACTAACGCTCACAGCAAGTCAGAGAGAGAACTCACTAACTTCACCACCTCACTAAGCCAAACCGGGCCGGTTAGTGGCTTCTGCCTCTCTCTCCTGGCTTGTGCTTGTGCGCGTTAGAGGGGCAGAGGGTTTGATTTGCCTCAAAAAAAGACAGTATTTTTGGATCATTAGCTGGTGTGGACTTGGTCCGTGATGAGTAGTGCTTGACTTCTTGTGCATGCCAATTCATAAATTTGCCTGCTCTGCCCCAGTCCAACTACTGCATTCCAAACAGCTAACTGAAGGTGAACGCTGCTTGCCCAAACTTGACACAAACACTACATTAGTGGTCTGATCCGAGGAACAGCACCAGGGAACACAAGTTCTCTGCCAGGACATGCTAATGGCTAAAGCCACTGCCTGTTCTCACTTTGCTCTTAGTACTGCTTAATGCAGCATTGGCACCATGCTTCTAAACTTTTATTTTACATTTTTTTTAAACAATATTTTTCTAAATGGCTAGTCCAAGTCACTTTTCTCCCCCTTCTTGATTATGCAGACATTAAATACACCAGTTGTACAGCCTCCCACCTGCACAAACTGGACATTCTCTTTCACTACGCCATAGGTTTTATAACAAACGCCCCATCCAGGACCCATCACAGCGCCCTCTATTCGGCAGAGCATTAGACGTCCCTTACTACAACAAGCATGTTACATAATTGTACCTGGGAACACAAATCCTTGCTGAATAAACTACCTCTATATATCTCATCCTTATTCCCTCGCTCCTACAGCTGCTACTCACTCAGGAAAAACTCCTTTATTTTATTGGACATACCTAAGTTCGCACCCGATTTGGTAAAGCTGCCTTCAGGCTTTATGATTTTTTATCTCTCAACATCGCTAAATCCCTAATAGGCAGTTCCTTTAAGGAAGACTGCCATTGCCACACTAGCTAGCACATCCTTCTGGGCCACGTTAACACCATCCAACAGTTAGCACTTTATCTCCCCATTTAGAGTTACTCCTCCCTATTACCGTTGTCTGTACTGTGCACTTTTTCTGTCTACAGTATGCCACTGTACTGCATTCTGTAATTGCTGTATCCCATGTATAATGAGTATGCTGCTGCTGCTCTCTTTGTAATCAGTTGTTCTATACCTGAATGATTATTTATTGTATACGCCTCCGTATTTAATTCTGTGTATTGTATTCTGTTGTATTGTATTGCCTTTGAAAGTCTCCTTGTAAATGAGCTTGCTCAATGGAGCCTTCCCAGTGAAATAAACTTGAACTTGAAATTGAAATGTAATAATCCAAAAATAATTGTAAAATACTGTGTACAATTTACTAATAGGGACCCATTTCATAATCTCTATAAGGCACTCCAGGGGATGTGTTATGGTGGGATAACGGCCCTTCTCAGGTGGTGGAAGCACTCAGCTTTGCCTCATGCTTGAACCCACCCCAGGTGGGCTGTTATCCCACCATAACACACCTTCTGTTGTACCTTATTGCTTAATTATACAATGCAAAGAAAGACTCCTGTGGTGTAATTGGTCCGTGTGGGACTTGGCCTCTGATAGTATCCCAGAACAACATCACGGATGCAGTCCCAGCACACATATATCCAAATGACATGAAAAAATCACGCCCACTGTCTAGTACATGCCACCACCCTCAGCTACTTTCACTTTCAAACACAAGCACAATGTTACCAGAGTTGCAGGACTTCATTAAATCCAGTATTTCAAAGGTCCTGGACATATTTTAAAAATCCCACCCACCCACAAACCAGACTGCAAGTTTTCTTATAAATTGTGCTTCACAATACCACATCACGTGTTCAGCTGTCCATTTCACTCAAAAGCTGCATGCAGCAGTGGTTTGTATCAAATCCTTCCTAACATGAAACACCACTTTGTGTGTGTGTGTGTGTGTGTGTGTGTGTGTGTGTCCTTTTTAAGGACTGCTTTGGTAAAACCATAAAATAAAACTCACTCCTGCAGTTCAGCCCTATGACAATCTCGCATCCTCCGACCCCAGGTATCCCCTTATGCCATTCAGTCAGCAGCAATCGGCAGCAAAGAAAACCCACATTCTCGCTACCACCTCCCTGCATCTTTCCTGTTTTTCAACAGTCCTCAAACTGAAAGTGGCAGTAATGGCCAGTAACAGCAGTGAGTGGGTTAGACCTCCATACACTGCTGTGAATCCCTACTATGATTATCTCCCAATACTGGGAGAATCATGATCAGCACACAGTGGGGGGAGGGGGTGCGAACAAATGAAAGAAAGCCACAAACAGGACCAAGAAACAAAAGCATCACAGTAAACTGTACCTGGACAGCCACAACCACCACTGGGGAAGGGGGGGCCAAAGATAACAACAAATGCACAGGCCACTCCACTTAGTGGATAAATGCAAAAAAAGGAACTTATTTTTATATAAATGTACTTCAGCAAAGAAAAATCAAAGTAAAGAACTATTTTTTTTTTTCTTATTCTCTTTAAAGATTAATCATTGTATAATAGGAACAATGCATTCCTGGGTGTGTATCATGCTAGCATAACATCACTTCTCAGGTGTTGGATGTGCTCAGCCTGTGGCCTCGTGCCCAACCACCTGAGGCATGATGTTATCCTAGCACAACACACATCCTTTCGTGCATCATTCCTTAAGTGAACAAAAGTGATACAAGCTTAAACCAATGGGAGTATAATATTGCTTTAACAATACTATGAAAACAGTGGATTTAATATAGAAATATCTGCAGGATGCTAGAAGAGATTTTTCATATGGCCTGCATAAATATAGGAGAGAAACACTGAAATTCCATTAATAACAAATAACCACACTAAAACAGAAACTTAACAACTAATTAGTACCGACTGTACTACAGTAGAATAGAAGTATCTACCAAGTCACCACAAGAATTATAAAATCTGGTGAAGCTCAATATGTTGGTGGGGATGTGGGTGAGGGGGGAAAAGAACTCTGCCACATGTAAGGTGAAGGTAGAAAAGTAACAGAATAGCGAGACCACATGGCCTAAGAGGTAGCTGTGGAAAAATAGGACAGGAAGTGGCTCAAGATGAGCTCATATTTTGGGAGCCTAGCAGCTGCAGTGTGACCAAGGCACTCATTATGTGCTAGAGTACCCACTGCTTGCACCCAGTGATGGAGAGATGGGATGTTCTGAGATCTCCATCTTTGTAACAGTAGATGCTTAGCCCTGATAGCTGCTGCAGCCAGCCATTTTTACTGGTCCTTATAAAGGTGTGGTACATCTGAGGGGGCAACCAGAAGGAATACCAGAAGAGAAAAGGGAATGCAAGTGCAAAGAACTGTCTGGCATAAAGCATGAACCTCCTTTTAGCAGCTCCTGATTAGGGGGCAGGACCATAATATGTGGGTTAACAAGGCACCAGTGGCTGGACAGCACCAGCAAGCATCATTATGAAATGCTCCAAGTTTACAAAGAACCTGGGGTGTTCTATACCAGTAATGCAATACCTTATTCTGCATTAGATGGCTAAGCAAATCTCTGACTACTACTGTACATGTGCCAGGGTCCTGCAAGCATACTAGTCCTTTTGAGAGAAGGGTAGGCCTAGATCCAGCTCCCAGAGTGTTGCTGGACCACAGTGGTTGGGCTAGGCAAAGCCTTCAAAATGGATTTCTAGCTTTACCTGTGGATTTCCAAAGCCAGGAGTGAGGTAGTGAGGCGGGGAAAGTGAGGGTTGAGGGAGCTATTTTTGAGTTGAATGAAGAAAACAAAGAATGGCACTGCAAAGTTGCAAGTATCTCCATTGAACTTTATGAGGTATGTTCTTATTAAACACAGGTACTTGAAGGAGTGGAGATTCTGAGTACCAGGTATTAGGAGGTCTTGTAGCCACCAAATGCCTCTATCATATCAATATTGACAATATATGGGTGTGTTGCGCACTTCAAAGATAGGGTTGTGCCAAAGAGGGAGAAGACCTAATGGACTTAAGTCCAGCCACAGGAGTTCAGTCAATGCTTTCAGTCTGTTACTGAGGAAAATATGGAAGGGACAGTGTGGCAAGGTTTAAAAGGTGGGCTATATACCGTAATACTAGGGGAAGCTCCTAACATAAATTGTGATTCTATTTGCGTCAACAGAAGAGAACTTTCCATGTAATCCTTAAACCAGTGGGGGGTTTACACTCCTAGAAAACCCAGGTGGTACACCTTCATCCATGGTAAACTCAACTTCTCCCAGTGCACTGCGCCCTAAGCTTGGTCCTACTGTAGCATGGAAGTTGGCCCCACCTCCAACCCCCAAAAAAAGCAGCAAATGACTATTGGTTTTGAGGAATGACATGTTTGAGATAGGTAGAGGAAGGTTACAGAGCAAATAAAGGATTTTAGGGGAGGTAACCATTTGAAGATCATCAATTTTACCCACTAGAGTTGGATTAAGTTTCCTCCACTACCATCAGTGCCTGTTGAACAGAGTCTTAGTTGATGTGGGAAATTGCCAAAATACCCAGTTTAATCATGAGCCTTGGGTATGTAATGCTGAGTGGGGACCATTTCAGGCCTGCATGGGTGAAAGGGGCAGCAGGACAAGAGTCAGTGATGGGAAGAACCTGAGTTTTACTGGTGTTCATTCAGAGACCAGAGAGTGTGGAGAAATGCTGAAGAGTTTTGATTAGGACAGGGAGAGCGGTATCAAGGGAAGGGAGTAAAACCCAGCAAATCATCAGCATAACAAACTGTCAAGAAGTGGTCTGTGACAATAGAAATACCCAATATGAGTGGGTGCGAGTGAACAGTGATGGCAAGTGGCTTGATTAGTAACAGAAAAAGTAATGGCGAGATGGGACCTCCATGATGGGTGCTCTTCTGAAGTGGAAAGGGGGATGAGAGCTAACCACTGGTGGACACCTTGGTCATCAGGGAGTTGGACAATACCTGGACCCATTGCAGGAACTGATTACCATAGCCAAAGTGCATGAGGGATACATAAAGGAAAGACCAGTTAACAGAATCAAATGCTTTTTCAAAGTCAATCAAAATGCCTGCCACTGGGAAGTGTTTGGCTTGTGCAGCAAACATAAGACTGAATAGAGGGTGGAGCTGGTCATACCTAAATCTGCCTTTAATGAAACCAGCCAGAGCTGGGTAAATGAGCAGGCATAAAAATGGTTCAAACGCTATTAAATTTCAAAGTTTCCCATTATTTCCTAAGGGAAAAGTTAGCTGTCCCGCTCGAAACAACTTTTTTTGCCGCGAATGCAGTATTTTGTGCCGCAAATGGGGAATCTTTTTCCATGCTGCCGCCATCTTGTTTTCAGTTAGTGAGGGAAACAAACTTAAATATTTAAAAAATTACTGCTATTTGATAAACTCCAACAGTTGTGTTTACCTATTCAGGGCCCGAGGAATCAGATTCTGGGCTCAGTTTTAAAAAAATAATGCTCAGAAATGTGTTTATTTTATTCAAGGCATTATTTTGCCACAAATTGTGGTACTTTGTCTCACGAAACAACCATCTTTTTCCTGCAAATTATGAAAAAGGTTCAGTTTTGCCATGAAACATGGATATTTTCCCCCAATTTGCGACAATTCACTTTCTTATATGGCTGTTTCTTTTTGTCACTTTATTGGGAAGAAACTGTTTGGAATTTTTGGTTAAACTTTTCAGGATACAAAGGGCTCCCCTCACAGATGTGCCTTTTGCTGGTTTGGGTTGTTAGCCCTAGTGTTCACCCAGTTCTCCTATACTGTATCATCTCAGCTTCCTTACACATGGAATGGGGTGAGCATTATTGTTGATGACCCAAAAGCACACACTCTGATGTCTGCTGGTGTGTGGAGGGTGGGATGGGGTCACGTGTCAGGGCTGGAAACCCTAACAGCACATTTCCAAACGTTTGATGCTGGAAACTGATGCATTAACAAAGTTTTTTGCCAAGAATATAGATATGTATATATATGTCTCTGTGTGTGCGTGTGTGTGTGTGTGTGTGTGTGTGTGTGTGTGTGTGTGTGTGTGTATATATAAATAATATGTGATGGGCAGGAGTGGGATATGGAAAATATTCTCACTCCTGCAGAGTGAGCTCTGTATTCCCATGAGTGCTGAAGGCACAAGTGAGAATGTACAGCTCACTGAGCAGGACTGAGAATAGTTTCCATATCCCATGATGTGCACATCATGTGTGTGATTTATACCACAGGGGTGAGAGCTTAAGGAACATTTTTTATGTTTTTCTGTGTTTCCTGCTCATTCTGTGTATGGTGTCAGTGTGTGTGTGTGTGTTCTGAATGGACTGGGAGTCAGAAACACAGGTGAGTGTGTTTTGCAAAGCTAATTGAGTAATTTATCAGCTCAGTGAGAAAGAGAAACTGCTTTGTAAAAGAGTTTCATTTAGAATTCAGGTTGTTTTGAATCTGACATCAGCACAGTAATGGACTAGGAATGTTAGAAACACAATGGGACACAGGTGAGAGTGTTTTGCAAAGCTAATTGAGTACGTTGCAGCATCAGTGAGAAAGAGAAACTGTTTTCTGAAGCAGTTTCATTTAGAATGCAAGCTACAGTGCAGATATTCTCACTCTGGTGACATCAGCAGAGTGTGGATAAATGTCGATATCCTCGCTCTGCTGATGTTATCAGGAGTTATACTCACTCTAGTGGAAGTAACACAGGATATCCTACTGAGAAAGCTCTCACCCCTGTGGGATGGTGCAAATTGAGGAGGAGGAAGAGGAGGTGGTGTATGGGAGCAGCGAGTAAGAAGTGAGGGAACAGAAGGCAATAAGTGGAGAGCTTGGAATGGAGAAGGAAGGATAGTGGGGCTAAGATAAACTGAGAGAACACAACAGGGTGTGTGGGATAGTGCAGACAGGAAGGGAGTGAGCAAGAAGTCTTTTGGGGAGACAAGAAGGGGAGCAGATCTGGAGCAAATTAAGGGAAGCAATCACGTGATGCACTGACCACAAAATGCTGGTGACGAATGCACTTAAAAGCACCTAGCATGGCAATGTTGGTAATTTCTGATGGAAGACAGCTGAACCAGTGAGAGGCTCTAACTTTGTAGGAGTGTTGACCTTGTGTAGTCCAGCAGTGGAGGATATTAAGAGAGCTACGAAGAGAGCTAGCTGTGCCTCTGGCAGCACTGTTCATAGAGTCACTCAACACAGAAATGATTCCAGAGGACTGGAAGAGGGCACATGTAGTCCCTCTACACAAAAGTGGTAGTAAGGAGGAGACAGGGAACTATGGGCTGGTCAGCCTCACCTCAGTAGTGGGTAAGATCATGGAGGCACTGCTTAAAGAAAGAATAGTGGCACACTTGGAATCCAGCAGTGTCCAGGATCCGAGGCAACATGGATTCACAGCAGGCAGGTTGTGTCAGAGGAATCTGATAGATTTTTTTGACTGGGTGACAAGGGAAGTAAATCAGGGGGAAGGGTAGTAGACATCACCTACCTCAATTTCAGCAAAGCCTTCGACACTGTCCCACATAAAAGACTGGTCAACAAAATGAGTAGTCTGGGTATGGGACACAAGGTGGTAAACTGGGTTAGGAACTGCCTGCTGGTCGGGAAGCAGAGGGTGGTGGTAAATGGGATCCAATCAGGGGAAGGGGTAACCAGCGGCGTAACTCAGGGATTAGTCCTTGGGCCAGTCCTGCTTAATGTCTTCATTAGTGACATTGGGGTAGGACTGGAGTGAAAGGTCTGTCTGTTTGCAGATGACACCAAAATCTGCAACAGGGTGGATACTCCAGATGGGCTGGAAAGAATTAGGCAGGACCAGAAGAAGCTTGAAAAATGGTCTGAAATGTGGCAACTAAGGTTAAGTTCCAAGACTTGCAAAATAATGTACCTGTGAAGAGAGAACCCTGGGGACAGCTACAGGATGGTGGGGGGAAGTTCCTGACTATCACCAAGTAATAAAGGGTTATAATTTCTGATGATGTAAAGGTGTCTAAGAGTAAAAATGCTGCCGTGACGGCGAGTCGCATGCTTGGGTGCGTAGGCAGAGGAATCACAAGTAGAAGGTGGGAGGTGATGATGCTATTGTACAAAACACTAGTGAGACCTCACCTAGAGTTATGTGTGCAGATCTGGAGGCCACACCTTCATAAGGACATTGACAGGATGGAAGTGGTCCAGAAAAGGGCAAATAAGATGGTACAGGGCTTGTACCAGAAAACATAAGAGGAGAGACTAAAGGACCTCAATATATACTTGCTGGAGGAGAGGAGAGGAGAGGAGGGAGCGGGGGGACATGATAGAAACATTCAAGTACCTTAAGGACAGTAAGAAGGTATGGGGAGAGACATCTTCCAATATAAGAGATGTACAAGAATGAGGGAGCATGAAAAAATTGGAAGGTGGGAGGCTGAGGGGAAATGTGGGGAGGTTTTTCTTCACAGAGAGTGTGGTGGACACATGGAATAGACTGCCAGAGCAGGTGGTGGGGTGAGCACAATGGAGAGTTTTAAACATGCATGGGACAGGCATAAGGGTACCTTAGAGGTGGGAAGAAGGGGTGAAAAGCCATTGACCAGGTAGGGTCAGAGGCCACAAACTAGTGTAGGGCTTTTGGGAAGACTGGATGGGCCTGGTGGTCCTTATCTGCTGACAATTTCTATGTTTCTAGTAGTTTCCACCTTAATGCCAAAATCTTAACTTGATTCCCTGGTGTCTAGTGGCACCCCCTTCCCGATCCCTGTCCCGTCATCTGCTTTCTGGCATCCCCCGATCACTGTCCCTAAAATCTTTATTTGATTCTCTGGTGTCTAGTGACACCCCCCTTCCTGATCCCTGTCCTATCATCTGCTTTCTGGCAGCCCCCTTCCTGATCACTATCCCCAAAATCTTTATTTGATTCCCTAGTGTCTTGTGGCACCCACCTCTAAGATCCCTGTCTGGTCATCTGCTTTCTGACACCCCCTCCCTGATCGCTGTCCCCAAAATCTTTACTTGATTCCCTGGTGTCTAGGGGTACCTCCTCCTCAATCCCTGTCCCATCATCTCCTTTCTTTCTCTGGTGTTTAGTGGCACCCCCAGAACCCCGGATCTCTCTCACCTGAAAAAAAAACGGCCCTCAATGCTTTTTTTTAAGCTGTAAATATAAAACAGTCCCTCGACGATCTAACTCCCTGCCTACCCCCACCTCCTACTCAGCACCCCCCACCCCACAACCCCCAGTACACCCACACACACTCTCACTCACCTGAATAGGTCCTAGGTTCGAGATCCACTCTCCAATCGAAGACACGTCTTGCTGCTGGAACCGGCCACTGCAATATGAGAAACTAAGGTAAAAGTAGTTCAAAGTATTTCAATGGTGGTTTCAACTTTTAGTCACAACTCAGCCATTTTCTGACATTTTGACCCCAGATTTTCAACATAGCCTTTTGGGGAACCCACCTCATGAACAATATGACTGTCATAATGCAACTCCTTCCTGAAAGGTGATTTTGCGGTCACTTGATGAGGTCACCTTTTAGGCAGGATTTGTGTAATGATAATCATATTGTTCATGAAGTGGGGTCCTAAAAGGCTATGTTGAAAATTTGGGGGCCAAAATATGTAAAAAATGGCAAAGTTATGGCCATTCATTGCAATTTTGCTATGCATGCTCATAACCTTGGAAATTTTAAAGACTTTGACCCCAGATTTTCAACATAGACTTCTTATTACCCCACCTCATGTATGTCATAGTTGTCATTTCTCAAATCCTGGCCAAAATGTATTTTCGCACCTGTGGCACGGAATGGCATTGTAGTTGCGTGGAATTACATTTTGCTGGGGATTTGAAAATTTTCTGTACCAGGTACATGAGCTGGGGTAATAAGATGGTTATGCTGGCAATTTGGTCACTGTTGTCCTTTAAATGGAAGTGCAGGGCCCGAAGGACACTGAGCTCCCACATGCAAATTAGGATAATTAGTTAGTTATTAAGGTAGAGGATCCTCTTCTCTAACTATGGTCTGCTCCTTCCTCCCCCCCTTTTCTCTCTCTTACACTACTTATCACACTTCCCTTACCTATCTTTCCCTTTCCATATGTTTTCTAAATGATGAAAGTGTTTAATTGGTAATTATCTGCTCGTTCATAAACGTCTTTGATGTTTAACTGTTTCATGTCTCTGTTTATTTACACAATGTAACCTAAATGTGCAACCTATTGTAACCCTATTGTTTGTACCTAATTTAACACGGAACCTTTGTAAAAGAGCCTTGGCTCAAAGGTATTAATTCCTAGAATACAATAAACTAAACTAAACTAAGTTTTCTTTAGCTTTTGTTGAATGGAAAACGAGAACTAGACAATTCTGCCTATTTTTGGCCTCATCCCAGGGAGGGCAATACAGATGGATGCCAAATAACACTGAACCAGATTAAGCTGTTGGTAGTATTTTTAGTGAATGGGGAAATTTGGCCACAACATCAGGGAAATTCTCCTGCTCTGTCGGCAGGTGGCACTGATGGCCCATTGACAGAGAATGGAGGAGCCCAGTCCAGAATTGGCTGTGGAGGAGAGTGGAGATGCTCCAGGAGGAGCAAATTTGCCTATCATACCAGAAGGTAGCAGACTGCATTTTTCATCGAAAGCTGCAGGTTCTGACAGAACCAAACAGATGGAAAGTCCAAATCCAGTGGTGATATGAGTGGAGAGTACAACTCCTGAATGTATGCACCAAGCGAGCACTATGCCTACGGAGACTCACCCAGCAATAATTTCTATAGAAGAATTGGGGTTACAAAAGGAGCTAGAAACAGAAAGAAAACAACTGGCAGAAATGTTATTAGAAGCAGAGAAAGAGTTTTTCCAAAAAAAAAGAAAGCCTGGAAGAAGAGAAAAAAGGAAGTGGAGCACAGTAAGCCCCATGGGTATGTCAGGGGAACTAATTTTATTAACAGATGTACCTGTTCCAATGGAAGACACAGAGGATATTCAGCAGGAGGTATTCTGCGATTCCCAGGATATACCTTCAATGGATGAATGGCACCCAGAAAATGCACTGAAAGATGCAGGCAGGTTATTTCAGGATGGGAGATGGATCCCGGATCCAGCAGTACCGCTCCCTGGTAGTCCACTCCAGATGACACATACATTAGAACAGGAGCACTATTCAGAAGCACTAGCTGAAGCCGGCATTGAACCTGCGGTGTCCGGGGAAATCTTGGTTGACACTGCATCAGACACTAAGGCTCAGACCACAACTATGAACTTGGGATCAGAGGTGCTGCTCCCTACCCTGACATCTCAAATGGAACACAACTACTCAGATTCTACTGGAGGAGAGTTTGGATGGTGAGGACAGTCTGCACCATGATACAGGTATTCCCTTAGTTTCAGATGTTACTGAGAATGTTTCTGGACTTGCTGCTTCAATGGATGTCACATCCAAAGAAAGAGCGGCGAGTTATGCTAGTTTATTTTGGCAACCCCAGAAGCTGCTGAGCACCGGTATGTGGTCAGGCTGAGGTATTGGGGTGTCCAAGATTTCCCACCCGACAGGAATTATGTGGGGTCTTTTCTAGTAAAGGAATCTTTACACTTTACTCCAGCAAAGTTATAGGCATTTATATATGCACCTGGGGGTCTGAACTCTGATGTCAGTTTTTGCTCAGCCCAGTTATTAAATAAATTCTGGACTCATTATTATACAGTTCATGACTCTCCACTTTGGTCACCCTTTGTGGCAATTCCAATAACAAAGTCCACAACCAAGATAATAACAATCTTGTTTAGGAATGAGGGGGGTCATATCAACAACATTATTTTGGGGCTATAGAAACCATATGCTTTGGAAGGGACCACAGACTCAATTATAGCTGACAATGGTTTCTGGACTGGAGGGTGGAAGTTTGGAGCCCATTTGAAACTCACAATAAAGGGATTCATCATTTACCAAACTGTTTCTTCCTGGGCAGGGATGGAGGTATTTTGTTTTATCAGGGTCAGCCAAAATCCTGTTATCTCTGCAGATCTCTGACACATTTAAATATGGATTGTGACTACATTAAATGCTTCAGGTTTGGTGCCTTATGCCACTCCGGGAATGGATGTAAGGTTCCCCAACATGTGTCAGTAGCTCAGCAGGTAGCACACTTGCTTCTGAGGCTGGGCAATCAGAAGGCTGTGGGTTCTATCCCCACACAAGACATTTGGGTTAAATCCCAATACTGACACTTTAGTGCAGAATGGGGGGGCGGTGCTGCACTCCTGAGGTGCCGTCTTTTGGATGGGATGTTAAACCGAGGTCACATCTGCCTGTTCTGGTGGCAGTTCAGGTGGATATTAAAGATCCCATGGCACTTCTCGAAAAGAGTAGTGAGAATTTTTATTAAGTTAGGATTTCAAATTATACATTACAATCAAAATAACAAGAAAAGTTTTTCACAGCATTACAAAAAGTTAACAGAATATATTAACACAAAAAAATGTACAATCACAGTGATTTGGTCCAGTGTTCACAATTAACCCATAATAGTTTCACTTTTTCGTTTCTAAATCGTGTACAATCAAAACACCAAACTTTCTGAAGACCTCAAGACCAAGGCCACTTATGGTCTCTAGACAGCCTGGGCCACCCCAGTATAGTGAACAGCCGCCTGTTGCATCTGCCATGACTGCACCAGCAGACCTCCCCCCACCCAGTGTCCAGTGAGGTACAACAAACAGCATCTAGTGGAGAGGCCCAGCAGGATAGTCTGGAATCAGTTATGTACCTCCCCCACTTCCATCACAGCCTGAGGCTGCCCGGACTGTTCGGATGGAATCACCATTCCAAAGTGTTACAAAAAAATCCCAGATAAAGCATTCTCAGAACAGTAAAGGATCTGTGGAGTCAGGCTTACAAATGGGCAATAGATCTGAAGTATTACAAAGCTGGGGGGAAAGGATGGACAAAGGAGACTCAGATGTATCAGTCCATTCCGCACAAAGTGACTTGGTGGCAGGGGGTTCAGGGACCAGCGAGGATGCTAGAGGGATTCCTAAAGGGAAAAGAATTACAAGATATAGTATGAAGAAACTGTCAATTCAAATTCATCTCCACCTTTCATTTAAATTTAAGGCTTGCTAGCCTAAATGTTAATAGCATAAAGCCAGATGTAAAAAGTTGTTTTTTTTTCGATTGTTTAACCAGGAGTGGCACACTAAGCTGAAAGCCTGTTTACAGGTGTGACCTGGGAGCACAGGGAAGTTAAGTGACTTGCTCAGGGTCACACAGTATGCAAGTGGAGCTGTGCGATTCAAACTCAGGTCTCCATATTTGCAGCTCAGAACCTGAAACCACTGCGCTATTCTGCCTCCTCATTTGGCTAACTTTTCCATACTATCAAAGCTACCATATAATATCTTCCTTTTACAGGTTACCCGTCTCCACACCAACATGGACATAGAATCAACACGCAAGGAATGGGTCGATGGAGACTCTTATTGGTCTGTGGGTGATGATTTATGTTGTGGCCTGGAGGTTTGTTTTTCAAATTCAGATATTATGCTCAAAAAATTAATAGATCTGGTACCGGGGAGGATTTTAATTCTGGATATAGAGTTTTCAAAAACAGATTTTAGGTTACTCAATTTCTATGGGACGCAGACCAAACTTTCTTGCCTTGATTTATTGAAACTGATTTAACCTTATTTATACACAGAAAAACAAGTTTTATTTGGTGTGGATTTCAATATTTGTTTATCCCAGACAGACTGAACTAAAGCTCAAAGCAAAACATATTGTGATTCTCATTTTTTTACAAAAATTGATAAAACAAGCAGGTTAAAGGATGCACATGATTCCTTAGTACAATATCCTTCACATACCTTTTTTAAAGGGAAATTATCCACAAATGGAGCCTGCCTGGTGGCGCTAAGGGTTGAGGTGCTGGACACCGCACCTTGCACCACGCCAGTGACCTGGGTTTGGGAATGGACTCGGGCTGCTGGGGGCTGGCAGGGGAGAGGTTGGCTTGACTGTCCCATGACTGCTCTCCTTTCTCTGCAGTAGGCTCATGGGGTTGCGTCGTGCTTGGGCGACCCCTGGTGAAGACCGGGGAGAAGCACAAGGTGTGGCATCAGCATGAGGAGGAGGAGTTCGGCAAGATGCTTGTGTAAGCGCGGCATGTCGTGCACTGCGGCTCTGGGGACAAAAAAAAAAAAAACAAGGTGGAAAAGGCCCAGGCATGGCTGAGCAGCAGTGGCCACACACCCGCCGACCTGGAGGCCTGTCATGGAATCACATCAGGGGGTCTGGTAACGGACATGCTAGGATCCTCACACACCGAGTGAGTCTGCTGTCCTCCGGGTCGGTAGGGGCCGGCAGCTGGATGCCCTGCCGGAGCGCTGCAGAGGCACAAAAATCAAAGTATGATAAAAAGAAATTATCCACAAGGATTATTGGGTAATATTACAATATCATAATTAGAAATGGTTCCTATGGAAACTTCCAATCATGCCTTAACTGGCTTTTTGTAGCCTCCCCGCAGAGCCCCAGGTAAGGGACTGTGGAAAGCAAATGTGAGTTTATTACAGATTCAGAAATAATATCTGAACTTAACACCATATGTGAGGCTAGACAGTCTGTATTTTTTTCTGTATAATTCCACAACAGAATGGTGGAATGGTTCTAAATCATGCATCAAGACATATTTAGAAGAGAAATCTATACAAAAACAAAGGACTAAAAATAAGACCTATACACAGTTAAGAAACCAGTTGTACAAATTATCAGAATGGAGTACACACAAAACAAATCTTTCTCAGCAAATCTCCGAACTCAAGCAAGATATGGTCCTCTTTCAGTACAATAGGCAGGCCTCCCTGGAGGCAGAACAATGATTTGGCACCAAAAATCAAACTAACCCCTTTGATGACTGCCAAAATAGGCTAAATATCTGACAGGTTAAAGCACTGAAAAATAAAACAGGGGTTATGAAAACCAGGAATAATGGAATAATGAAAGTGGTAGAAAACTTTGTATTCGATCAACAAAATATTACAAACCCATTGCCAGACCAGATGAGACAGTTAATAGAAGCAACTGAGCTCCCACAATTGAATGCACTACAGAAATATTAGTCATTAAACCCAATTAATAAAGAGGAATTGTTTGGAATTATATCTGAAATTAGGAATGGGGTGGCCCCCGGTTCTGATGGGCTCCCTGGAGAAATATATAAATTTATATGGAACCTTATGTCAAACAAATTATTAGCAGTGTACCAAGCTTTATTAGATGAGTTTTGGCTCCATCCTCAGATGTATGAGGAGTTATTGACTTTCATTTTTAAAGAAGGATACAAATTCCAAATTAATAACTGGAGACAAATCACATTATTAAATACGGATTTCAAATTGCTAACCAAATTACTGGGGAAAAGGCTTTCTAAAGTATTAGAAGCCATACTCAGTTTCTGGAAGAAAGATCACTGATATTTTATTTTTATTAAGAGAAATGTTTGAAAAATGAATGAAAAATGAGATGCAATGTTTACTAGTGTGTTTGGATCAAACCCAAGCTTTTTATTGCTTAAACCATTCATAGGTATGGGCAGTATTACAGGGATATGGTTTCCCTTCGACATTTATTAAATGGGTACAATTAGTATATAAAGAGGTAGTTAGTATACCATATGTGAATAAGAGTTGGTAAGGCTTGTAAAATACAAGTGAGTATAAGATAGGGGTGCCACCTAAGCCCCGTTTTGTATATTTTATCCTTAGACCCTTTGATGCAGAGTGTGCAAAGATCCACTATGATGCAGGGCCTACATTTTGGGTTTTCCACAATCAGTTAAAATCTTGACATTTGCAGATGACATGATTTTGGCAGTTGCAAACAAAGATTCAGGTGAAGTTGCAATAAATCTAATAGTGTCTTTAACAGAATCTTTTGGAGCAAAGGTGAATTTAAATAAAAGCCGCTGTATATCCCTGGTTGATCTACCCCCAGAACATAGTAAAGTGGCTTCCCTAAAAATTGAGATTGAACCTTGTATACTTCTGGGGATCTATTTTGGCCGAGGAGATGTGGCAGAATTTAATTGGTCATTGCAACTAGAAAAAGGAAAGAGGAAGGTAATGAGTTGGAATAGGTAGCATATGAGCAAAAGGAAATGGATATATTTAATAAAGACTTTTTTAGTTCCAATACTCTTATACTCAAATTATGTGTTTCCAGTTATTAGGAAACTGGAAACTGCCCTATATTCATGCTTCTTCTCCTGTTTATGGGGGAGCAGATTAAATCCGATAAAAAGAGTGATTTCATACTTACCAGTTAAAGAGGGAGGGTTGGGGATGCTGCACCAAGTAATATTTTTTGGAGCATCTTCCTTTATTCAAATTTAGGCCCTACCCTACAGCAGAGTGAGAGAACTTGGATAGGATGGGCCCGGCCACCCCTAGAAGAAATCCTGAGTCAATGGCCCAGTAATAAGTTTACTTACAAGAACAAAAGAGTGATTAAACTCAATTTGTCTTGGATGTATTGTTTCAACTATACTAAGCTTTGGGGTATTTCGGTGACACAAGTTTTAACTCTTTCATGAAAAGTTCATATACCACTTTGTCCTACAATCATGGTTCCAAGTAGCTCCATTTGGACACTTGCCCGCATCAGAACAAAGCAGTGTCTGTAAATATTTAGAACACACCAGAATTCTGGTAAAGATGAAAGACATAGTATGGTTGGGGGTACATGGAAGGGTAAATGTAAAGGGAAACCAAAAACACAAAGAAGTGGCAGAGTGAGAGTGCCCGAGGACCACCTGTGGAGGTATAACCAAGTGTGGATCATTTATACTTAGAATGTCCATATATCAAATATTTTTGGATTCTAATTGAAGCACAGTAGGGATTAAAACTTCCTTTAACCTGGGCATTATTGTATAGGGGTCATATTATTTTCAGCCTGGCACAGATGCAATGAAAGTACAGTAAGGTTACTGTATATATGGCCTCTTTTCTTTACTGGATTGGGCAAACCAGATGTAGGTTGGTTCTCCAGAAACAGTTATTTTTTTTTAACAAGAATTACTGTGTTCTATACAAACAGAGATTCTACGAATAAGAAAGTTAGAATCAGTAAATTTAACCCCAGATATGTGGAAGAAGTATTGGGGAAAGATTTTATAGTTTAAATGATGAGGTCATATTGTCATTTGGTTTTCATTTGCTATTTATTGTGAAACTGTTTAAATATGTGTATCAACTCTACAGCAATGTATAGTGGTAAGCATTTATAACATTTTATAGTGGTATATGAAATTGCTGTCTGTTAAAAACACCTCTCTGTAAGGTATAAGAGATTAAAAGTCTGAAGAAAGGGGGATTAGTGAGAAAAGGTATTGGTTACAGTATGAAGTAAATACAATGGGTCCCATAGTATTTTTTCTGTTTGACAAGTCTCAGTGTAATATGTATGTTTGGATGGAGTGTACAACTATTGTTTTCTTTTCAACATGACCTATATTATGTAATTGTTTGTTTCTTGATTTGTTTATTGATCTTAATAAAAAATACCCCTACTCTCCAGTAGGGGAAAATGATGGTCATCTGTGTGATGGCCAGTCCCAACATGGAATCAGAAAGGATGGATGTGCAGGAGGCCAGGGAGTGGGTCTCCTTCCATGCCTCAGCTCAACTATAGATGGAAGAATTCTTTGATGCCGACGGCAATCCAGATAATGACGTGCAGAAGAAAATGGAAGTAACTCCTCAGGATGGCACTACTATGAATGCTTAAATGTTTCCAGGACAAGTCCCCTCTGGGTCTACAGTGCAGAATGAAACAGTTCAGTCTGATTTGAAAAATAAGCATCCCTCAATGCTGCAGGCTCTTCTGCAAGCTGAAGAAGAAGAACATTTTAATTTGTGGTGAATGAAGATTTTGGCCTCACTTGCCAAGACCTGAATGTCGGCACCAGCTCTCCCTGACAACCGAGCCTGCGATTCAAGAACTTCCCCAGCAACTACCATGGTATCTGGCTCTAAACAGGCTGTGGGCATAGAAAATGCATTTGCTACCACAATTTCTCAGACTTCATTTTTGGACCAGCAAAATATTACCCTTTTTTCCCTTAGGGCGAGTCAGAACAGGCGCTCTGAAATACAGCATGCTATAACTTTACAGTCCACTTCTAAAAATACCTCCTGGGCAGAAAGAGGAAATATTCAAACATCGGACACCAAACCTTGGTCAGTGGAGTCCACTTTGTTGGCAGCTGGCTGGGTTCAGTCTCCTATATCTGGCGCATGGACTTCAGGCTCTTTTCCTATATGGATACACGAGGTGAGAAAAAATGCTTCTATTACAACTCCCCAGCAGTCAGGTAATGCTTCTATGATTTCTAACAATGTTATCTTGAATAATGGGAACACTGACACTGCACAAACTATTGTTGATTCCCCTCTGAACATACCGGAGGACTTAAACCTCACACAGAATCCTGCCCTACATTTTACTGAGGATCCCACAACTGTATCTCCCTCTAACATTGATACAGAGCATAAAGCAACTGCAAAGGATACCAGCTCAAACCCTGCTGTCTCAGATTCAGTAACTGAACCCCAAGGGGTCCACACTGACTCTCTTGCATCTGGCTCTGCACTTAATTCAGCAGAACCAAATCCTAGACCATATGCTTCATTATTTCCTGCCCCTGTTTACCCTGCTAAATGCCACATCACTGTGCTCTTATTGTATAAAGGAGGAATTAACAATTTTCCTGATAGGCAGTTCATAGCAAGGACATTATTGAAGGAGAGTATGCACTTCAGTACTACAAAAATAAATGTACTAATTCATATATCAGGAGAATCAACTTTCGATGTGAGTTTCAAGTTAAACAGTGGCCTACAAAAATTTTGGAACTAGTACCACCACCTGAAGGACACTTCTCTTTGGTCACCCTTTGAGGTTATTCTTCTTACAAACCTGCTCCAAGACTGTAACAGTGTTGTTCTGGAGTGAAGGAGTGAGCACCACTGACCTATTACAGTATATTGGTTAAAACAATGTCCTGGGGAACCCCAAAGCCATTTTCAGTTCAGAAAACATCTGGACTGGGGGCTGGAGAATCAGGGTTGTTTTGCACTCTAATGACTCGGGTTTGTAGCATTTGCCTAATTGTTTTTTTTTCTGGGGAGGGACCATGGAGTACTATTTTACACAGGCCAACCTAAGGCCTGCTACAAATGTGTTTCCATGGGGCACTTGAGCAGTATATGTGACCAATTACAATGTACATTGTGTGACACCTTAGGCCACACTAGTGGCCACTGTAGGAACAAATCTCTGTGCAACTTATGGGACTCTAGTGGCCATTCATACCAGGAGTGCCAATGCACAGTTCCAACAGATAGGGAAGAACAACAGCACCTAGTTACAAATGCACAGAGGGCTAATTCCTCTACTACATTTTTGCACAGCCTCCTCCACTTCCACCTAGACAGCAGGAAAGACCCCCACAAGCTCATGGGGTAGAGCAGGTAGAAGAGGTGATAGAGGACACCAGAGCATCTGAGATTGCTGACATGGGAGTGTCTGCACCTTCTTCCTGAGATTTAGTTTTGCCTACTTCAGAGGCTATCCCCCCCCCGCCCACCTAAGGCTAGTGAGAAGCCCAAGATGAAGGTAGACAGTAGAAGAAGGCCATCCTGCAAGCAACCTGTATCTAAAATATCTAAAAGCATGCAAGTCTTTGTTTCAAACAGGTATGATGCCTTACAAACCAGTGCAGACCTTTCAGATAATGACTCTGAAGACTCTGCCATTAGCTCTACCCAACAAGACTTAGTTTCTGACACTGAACAGAGTGAGACTGATGTGATAGGGAGCTCCTGCCACTCAAGGACCAACCTTTTTTTAAATCTGTTGCAACAATTCTTCTGTTTCTTGGCCTAATCTATCCTTTACAATTTTTAGTCCATAAGGATGGCCACCTATGAGCACCCCCTTCCCTTTCTTGATTATGCTATAGTGTCCACTTTAATTTTCCTTTTCCCTCTCATGTCCTTGTACAGGGAGGTTATTGTGGTGACCTCCAAGCATATGTAAAACAGGTTGTGTTTATCATTGTTGGTTTTAATATGTAATGGCACTATGTCATAAAATACCTTGATGTATATACCTTATCTTTATGAAACCTGTAAATGTTGAATATACCATGGCACAAGGTGTCATTGATAATGGTAAAAAGTACTAGGTGACTGTTATAGAAATGAAGTTAGTTGTGCTATCTAAAATGTATGTAAATTACTGTAAACTGAACAAGTCTGAAATTTAATGGGATTTGCATATGTCCCATGATGCTTTGCATTATGGAAGTGTGTATGATGTTATATTTCTTTCAGACTTGATTTGCTGCCAGTGCCCTTTGGAGTAACCTTTTTTTCAGTGATTCTGCATTGAGGTTCTTTGTCTATAGCTTGTTTTGTTTTTTTTCTTTTCGAGCTCCCACTACCCAAGCAAACAAGGCCCGCATAGGGATGGAGGCTGAATCTCATCTGCCAAGTTAGATCAGAGATCAGTGCCAGTAGGTGCATGCTAAGTGCAAAGAAAGGACATACATAGTTTGTTGCTGCAAACTGATGTACTGAAGAAGGAATATGCCATTGCTGAAGGTCATTTGCTGCATTTTGAAATAAACATCACACACAGATTGTGTGTTGAACCTAAAGTTTGGTGTCTGGTCCATCTGTTATCCCATAACCCTTCCACCACTGACTTAGGCAATAATGTTGCACAACCCCAAGCCACTGACAACAAAAAGGGGTCTGGTATCAGAAGGTTCACTAGAAAGGAACCACCTTAGATGAACTAACCCTTGATTTGATTTTGTCCTCCCCTTTCCCATACTGTTATGACAGTTCCACTATCCATATGAACAATCAATGAAAACAGTATAAAAATACACCCCGAGGAAGGCTAAACATACATATTTAATTAAAACATACTTAATACCCATTTTCCTTTTCATTGCCACCTTTTTTCCACCTCTGAAATCTATGGAAACTACTTTTGTAAGTGTTTTTTGTTTTTCAAGCTGTCTGGGGTACTCGACTTAACCCCATAAAAATGGAATATTTCTTATCTACCTATTAAGAAGGGAGACCTGGATATGGTTAATTCCATTTTATTTTTTTTACACTACATTTTTCTTTACCAACCTTAAATCTTTACTAATCCATACTGATAAAAATTGGACAGATCTCTTTTACTCTTCAATCTCTCCATGGTTTCATTCCTGGGAGTCTGGAGCATTGAGAGTAGTGAACCAATCATTGCAGTCTCCAGCTTATTTAAAAGACATTTTTGTAAAACTTAGGATGTGGAATCTGATTAGTCAATTAATGATAACTAATAACAGAAAACAGATTTATGTTCTAGTGTTAGATACACACTTTTCAGATGTGACAGTTTTTCCCTTATGCCTTGTGACTCACTTATCATCCCTAACACATTTACTTACTAAAAAACTGAATCCCCCAACAATGAATGATGTTCATTGGCTTTGCTGCTATGAGAAACTGAATATTGAGGCAAATCAAAAATATAAACAGCAAAATGACAGACACCATTCCAGATCTCTTTGCACACAACAATTGGAAACTACAACTCATATCTATTTCTCCTGTTCTATATGTATATTAGACTTTTGGAAGTTTACTGCTCTGAAATGGAGAAAGACCCTATTTTCTTTGATAAACTATAACATTTTAATACATGGACATTATGTAGGCCCTTGGGGTAAATGGGACAGGAGTACCTTACATGTGATACTGACTATGTGAAGTAGTACATTTGGAATTTTAGATGCTTATTTACCCTGCAATAAAAGCAAATCTACCATGCTGAACTGTTGGGAAAAATTTTGCACAAACTCCATGGTACCAAGCAGAGACTAAGCACAGAACACAGGTGTATCTGAACAGGGCTTGGAGGAATATACCCTGGTGACTGACTCAGACTTTTTGATTACTTAAAGGAATTGGGTATAAGGCTTTAATTCAGTTGCACTCCGAAAGGTACATAAGTGTGTGTCATTATTACAATTCCCAATACTCAGGAAGAGATGTTCTAGAATGGAACCTTTTTTTTCCTTTAGGTTTCTCAAAGTTGATATCCTAATGGTGCAGAATACTATGCAGTTTGGGAGATAACAGAGCATTTCTCTTCATTTTCTATAAGTCATTATGGGCACAAAGTACATTGCTTAGAATGGTTTCTGCTGTACAGTATTAGATGATTTGCCTTTAATTTTACTTTATTCCTTTTATGTATTTGGAGTTTTTTCCCTCAGTTTCAGTCTAGTTACGTACATGGTTTTCAATTGAGATTTCACAAAATGGTTATTTAATTTTTTTTTTTTTTGTATTTGTGTGTGATTGTCAATAAAAACAAATTTCTCTGCTCTTTTTCAAGAAGTGCCATGAGATCTTTAACATCCACCTAAACTACCACAAGAACAAGCAGATGGGACCTTGGTTTAACATCTCATCTGAAAGACAGCACCTCATAAGTAAAGCACCTTCTTCATGCTACATGCACTACAGTGTCAGTATTGGGATTTAACCCAAGTGACTGGTGTGGGGATCAAATCTATGGCATTCTGATATTCTGGCCTCAGAGATGAGTGTGCAACCTGCTGAGCCACTGACACTGATATGGTTACTCTTTCGCAAAAATTATAGATGAGCGGGAGCAAAGGCAAATAAGGCTATGATTACACTATCTCAAAAAAGTAAGGAAATTCTTTGCAGAAACCTATGTTAATGCATCAATTAGGGTTGATATCAAGCCATAAAAAGGAGGGAAATAAGATGTTAGGGTTTCCAACCCTAATACCCCACCCGACCCTGCACAGACCAACAGGTGTCAGGGGCATGCCTTGAGGTCATCAGCCCTGATGTGCGCCCCATTCTCCTATACTGTACAGCTTATTTACTTACAGAATAGGGTGAGTGTTAGGGCTGCTGATCCCAAGGCTTGCCTCCGATGCCGCTTGGTGTGTGCAGGGTGGAGTGTTACGGTTGGAAACCCTAATGTCATATAAACCCCTTTTTACAGTTTGATATCAATCCTAACTGATGCATTAACATAATTTTTGCCAAGATACATAGATATATATATATCTTTATGGTGGAAAGATGAAAATGAACATTCATCGATCAACTTTAACTTTTCATTTGATAATTTATATGTTCAACAGCTGACATCTGTAGTTATTTCCACTCTGCAGCTTCTGCTGGTATAGTCTCCCCCAACACCACCCACTGGCTTTGGCACCACAGTCTGGCTCACTACTCCTAGCAGAATTGGCACACCTCCTCACAGTGGCGCTTACTGCAACACTCACAGTGTTGTTGCTAATAAGCTCAATGTGATCATGTGTGTCACTCAGAACACAAAGCACACAGAGTCAGTATCAGTTAATAAAGACCTGTGAAGGTCAATGTAATGGCATACATTTCATGTATTTTCATTTCTTTTTTATTTTTTTTTTATCCACAACTTTTTTTGAGACTGGAGATCTTATTATATAATTTGAAAACCAATGGGGTCAGACTCCAGTGAGATATAATAATTGGAACGGAAGTAAATCAGTGACTACAATGTCTATGGATTGAAGTCAGCAATTAATAGTAACTATTACTGTAGCTCGCACGGAACCATAGCAGCCTTCATGATTTTTACAGACTGTCAAAGCACCACAAACAGTAACCCTACAATAGATGCAGACCAACAGCCCCTGCCACAAGTAAGCTACCGTAATTAATATTCACTGATGACCTTAAAACTTATTTACCCCACCTCCATTTATAGTCTGTGTGACCTACTGTCAATTACTGCAATGAGAGCCAAAATGGCTTGTCTGAATTCCAAAAACTGAAGCAAATTTATTGACCCTAACTCGATGCTGACCTGTAGTTGCCAGTTGCCAGTTGCCCTTTTCTCTTTTCTTATCTTGAGGTTAATCTAAATTGTGGACTGGGATGACATGTATACATGCAGTATATACAGCTTTAGGGTAAAAAGAAGACTATTGGCCCATCAGTTCCCCACCACACACACCTACTAGCTCAGTGTAAATACCCCAAGATCCCTTTTTTTCTTCAAGGGATTTGTCAAGTAGAGCTAGAAGAATGATATAGCATCAGCAGATAATCCTGTTCTGGATAATTATGCCAAGTATTAACCCCACATCTTCAAGTAGTTCTTCCTGACATTCATCTTGAGTCTTAATTCTTTCAATGACATTGCATATCCCCTTTTCCTTACTGTATATTCATAAACATCCTAAGTGCTGCATATGGTCTGATAGTGTTATTCCTATCAGATATCTGAAAACTATGATCTTGTCCCCTCATATTGTTTTCTGATTTTATGGAAACCACAAGCATGTTATCTGATGGTTCTCATACATCAGGTTTTCCAAACATTCACCATCTTGCTTGTTCTTCTCTTTACTTTCCTTATCATGTCAATATACTTCCTTACATATGGCAGCAAGATTCCTAGAGGGACCTGGCTGGGAACCTGTATAAGAGCATTATACCATATATCAGCCTGTCTGACAAGTCTCTCTTGATAATTTTGTTTGTCTTGCTTGCTGTCATGCACAGTTGCCCAGTTTAACTGCTACTGATCAGCACTACACTGTTTCCCATTTGGCTGCGGCAATCTCTCTGCCATTTAATTAGTATTCTCCTCAGATTGAATTGTTTAGATCTCATAAGCACAGAGTTATGACTTTAGAGTGGGTATAAGCAGCAGGGAAAAATATAGTCTAAGAGAAAAAAATATTACATTTTCATGCAAAAGTAATCTTTAAAAATGAACAGATTGAAATGAAATCACATTTATTGGAATGTTCTGAAATTCAGTCATGGTAATGCCATTGTTTTGAAGAAAACTGGAACATCCATTTGACCTCATTCTCTCCTCCCTGTTCTTAACCACACTGTAATTTCTCTCTGACCTATCTCTGTTTTGTTTAATTGTCTAACAATGCCCCTAACAGGAGCATTATTGTATCTCCTCACTCTCAAGGATTGTAAAGTGCTTTGAGATACAGTTTGCAAGGTAACAGCAACATAAAGCCATGTTTTGCTTTCCTTCCTTTTCTCTTTCTGTTTTAGTTTTGCTACTGCTGATGACCTGTGTAAAAGTCTGTGTGAATTGGGCATTCAGAATTTGAAGAGCTCTACAGTGATAGTCAGAAAACTGTACACTAAACTGACCTGTCTGTGATTTCAATCCTTGCAATTATAACACTATGTTTCATACGAATCCTTTTCCATTTCATGATTTAGGGATTACATTGCAAAAGGCTAAAAAAATTAAGCAAATCCAATAAAAAGCCTGAACGGCACATTTCAAGGAGACTATTTTTTAGATAAGGGCAGTGTCTGCGATGCGTATCAGTAATGAATCAAAGTTATTAATCAAGGTAGAAATTTAAGAGATATCTAAGAGAAGAATAGCTTGTCGTTATGAATCAGGAAACAGTTTTTTCCTGTGGTTAAGGTCAAGGGTTTTAAGAAATGAAATCGTAAAATGCTTATATAATTGATGGTCTGCGAAAACCTCATTTTACTGGCTTATTATATGACTGCTCACAGATGTAAAAGAAGCAAACATAAATACAGGGAATTCAACAAAGAATACACATTATGACAGAAAATCAATGCTTAATTTTATACTCAAAGGAAAAAAATGTCTACAAGAAATTAAAGATATTTCTGGAACTTTCAGCTCCAGTGAGATATTGTGACATTTCTAAAATGCATATTGGATTATAAGAGTTTCTTTTTTTTTCAATAATTAGAATGTATTGAACCTAGATTGAAATTTCCTAGTCATGTCATCTCATTAAAGTTTAAAGAGTTCCTAATATCAGAAGCAAAACTTCAAAAAATAATTTTCAGACTCATTGAAATGCATATTTCACATACATATTTGTATCTGCATTCCCTTTAATAACAATTGTGCTTATCAACATGAAAACAAGATGACTGTGTCCCTAGATTGTATCTGCTTTAGCCACTTGTCTTCACAGAAACAGTATCTGTTTTTACCTCTGTCATTTTAGAAAGGGATTTCTTGCTGGCCGGCCCGCCAGTGTGGCGGTAGTGCTGCCACTTGTGACACCAATGACCTAGATTTCAGAATGAGTCTGGGTCATCAGAGGGCTGGACAGAGGAGGTGAGATGAGCATCCCAGAGGATGTCTTCTACCACGGAGGGAGGAGGTTGGTCTCCGCTGGAGCACCACCACCTGCGAGACCACAGGTGATGATGCAGTTGGAGCTGAGAATCAGGATGGGAGGATACTGATGTGCTCCAATGCACAATGCACCTCACAACTTGCAAATGCATCAGGAGCTCATCTCAGTATGCTAGGGGTCAGGACTACAGCAAAATGCTGTGGGAGGATATCTGACCCTAACTGCAGGCCCTACACCATTGACTGTGATGTTCTCTCCACTGTACACTGACTAAGTCTCCATCAGGGCCAGGGTCTACCCCAGTGGCACCAGCCTCGGGGGCAAGCCGTGGTGGAAATGGAGAGAGGTAAGTTCTGGGGAAGGTTAGTGATGGGGCTGGGTGAGAGGGTTATGACTGATGAAGGGCAATCAGGCAGGGGGAGATAAAGACTACTACATAAAAATGAAAAGAAAGCATTGGATCTCCTTGTAATCCATGTCCAATTAGCATTATTTAAGGCTGGAATATTAATGGACCTAAGCAGTCAAGACTGTGAACTCTGCTGTCTTTCTACACACATTGACTTTAACATTTATTAAGCATAAGTGCTTTTATGAAATGTTCCCTGCATAACATTACTGTACCTTATCAGGCATTTTGTTAGTAATAGTAATATGCCCTTGTGGGATACACATTGTTCTGAGGTAGGAATAAATAGCTTAGCTTATTAGTCTTAAGTGACATGAGTCAGAGTGTAACTTTAAACATTAGGCTACAGTGCAAGCCAGTTAATAAACCTGCAGAGTAGCATGTAAAATGTTATCCAGTCTTAGACCCTCATTTTAGTCATTGCACTTGACGGGTCATTATGTCACCTGAATAGTATATAAGGGCATTACGTCTGGCAGCACTTATTTCCAGAAGCTGACGAGATGCAATGACTCAAAGGCCAGTAGGAGTATTATCTCTGGTAATTGACTTTTTGCGATGTCAGGATAGTTCCTTGAACATGGACAATGTGATTCACTGGTTTTACATCATGTAGGAAAACATTAATCAGGTTGTGCATTAAAATTCTCCCTTCCCTGCTACTCTATCCACCTTTGAACACACAGATGATAGTGGTATGGTAGAGCTTGGCAGCCCCGAAAGGTAAGCTTCCTCTGGGATGCTCAAGCCTTTCCAACTGCTGGTCTTCAAACAACCAAGACTCATCCTCATACCCAGGTCAACAGTGTTGCAAATTTATTTATTTATTAGAATTTCAGATAAATACCTTTGAGCAAATGGCTCTTTTACAAAGGTTCCACATCAATGTAGAAAGAATAGATGTGCATTTTGTGTGAGATTAGCAGGCAGGCAGTTTGAATACAAAATTCAGTACAGGGTATACATGGTCTAAAAGCTACAGTAATATAAATAACAATCAGAACAATACAATCATCATACATTTAAGAATGATGAGTCAAAACAAACAAATATTTACATGAATTAAAGCTGCCGGAAGGGCATTGTCAAAGGGAAAGGCAGAGTGGAAAAACTGAATTGCTGCCAGTTGTGCCAGGTAGTGTAGGAAAGTGGAAGAGAGAGTGGGTATAGAGGGGTAACTGGGAGGGAGGTAGAAGGAGAGGTGGGTGGGAGGCAAGGATCAGGGAACAAGTGCAACAGTGGGTGGGGTGAGCAGATTAGCAAAGGGAGAGAGGACGGCAGTAGAAGGAGGGTAAGAGAGGAAGGAGGTGGACCAGGGCTAGGGAGAGAGGCAGAGGTAGATTTGGGGAGGGAGGGTGGGAGGCAGGCAGAAGTGGTGGTGATAGTAGAGAGGTGTAAAGAACAAATGATAAACATTCTTTGGGGAACCAGCCACCTTTAATGTAGGATCAAATACTGTATAATATACCTGGGATGGCTATGGGGACACTCTTCCAAATATATGTCATTTTTTTATACTTTATTTAGTCAGTTGTGTGTTTTTTGAGGAGGTATATTTTATACAGGAGCAGTCATTTACTATACACTTTTATTGTATGGATTTTATCAGTGAACTGTAATGTTCCCTGTTCCTCTTCCTCAGGATGCATCTGGAAACAAGCTGTTACCTGTTCTGAATACATTTCCTGGTAAAACATTTAAAATAAATTTAAAAATACTTCATTTTGCTGCTGGAGCAGAGTCAGACTTCTAATTTCACTCTCAGAACTGAGCACCTCCAAGTTCCCTCCTATTTCCTTCCCTGCATGTCACTTCTGTCCCCTGCAGCAGTGCTGCTGCTGAACTGACAGACTGGCCCATAGTTTCTGTTATAGATTATTTAAATTTATTGATCATTTCATTAGTTTCTTGATGCTCTGTGTAGATTGCTTTCTCTAATATTTCCATAGTTTGCCATTAAAAAAAACTAAAATGCTTTCAAACTACTAGGGCTAGGAACATATATTTTTAAATGATAGCCAGGAGTCTCGGCAACATCATAGGATAGCTGCAGTATATTAGTACAGTTTCAGTTATCCATACCTAATCATAAATAATTGTAAATGTTTTTGGTTTTTAAATCATACATCAGGATACACCCAAAGGTACTAAAGGAACTCAAGGAGATGACAGCTGCCACACAGATGGTCTTATTCAGCAGCTCAAAGTAAACAGGTGTGGTTGGGAAGGACTGAAGAAGAGCAGGCATGGTCCCTTTATGTAAGAGTGGCAGGAGAGAGAGGAGGCTAGCAACTATAGACTGGTCAGTCTCACATCAGTGGTGGGGAAACTAATGGAAAACCCCTGCTTAATGAAAAGCTGGTAGAGAATCTTGAATCAAGTGGGCTCCAAGGCTACAGGTAGTATGGATTCACAGGGGGTGGTCATGCCAGATGAATCTGATTGATGTATTTGACTGGGTGACCAGAGAAATAGATAAGGGGAGGGCAGTGAACATGGACTATCTAGACTACAACAAGCCCTTTGACACTGTCCGGAACAAGAGAGTGATAAAGAAATTGAGCAGCCCAGGGATAGGATCCAAAGTGGTAAATTGGTTTATAAACTGATTAATGGATAGGCGACAGAGGGAAGTGGTTAACAGTGCTGACTTTAATGATGGATGACTCATCAGCAGGGCACTGGAGGGTTCAGGACTGGGACCAGTCCTCTTCAATGTCTTCATCAGTGACATTGCAGAAGAACTGGAAGAGAAGGTACGGTATATCTTTTTGCACATAATACCACAATCTGTAATATGGTGGGCACTCATGTAGGGGCAGAGAGACTGTGCAGTGCTATTGGAAAATTCAAGGGGTAGTCAAGAGCATGGCAGTTGGGTTCAGAGCCAGAAAGTGCTAACTCATGCATCTAGTCTATAGGAACCCTGGAGTGAAGTATAGGATGGAGGGAGGTATTGACAGTCACCAAGCAGGAAAGGGACCTTGGGGTTATCATAACTGATAACCTCAAAATAGGAGGGCAGTGTGACAAAGCAGTAGGTAGGGCTAGTGGTATGCTGGGGTGCACAGGGAGGAGTATCTTCTTTAGCCAGAGGGGGGTGATGTTGCCACTACATCGCTCACTGGTGAGACCACACCTGGAGTATTCTGTCCTGTTCTGCTGGCTGCATCTCAGAAAGAGCATAGACAAGGTGGAAGCTGTCCAGAAGAGGACACTTAATAGGATGCAGGGGTTGCACAAAGCTCTATGAGGAGAGATTGAGGGATCTCAACATGTACATCCTGGAAGTAAGAAAAAAGCAGACAAATACCAGTGCACACACCAGAAACGGTAGTGAATTATTTATTGGTACATGAGTTTAGATAACCAACCAGCACAGAGGAGAGCGACATGGGACATGATAGTGACCTATAAGGCTCTTGTAGAGGTAAACAGGGTGGAGAAGGGGAGTTGGAAGGCTCCAAACCACATCAGACAGATTGAAGTCACCGACCAGCAGCACCTCTTTCTTACTTGCCACCCTGATGATGGCTTCCCCAAATGCTGTATCCAACTCCTCGCCCTGTGCTGGAGGTTGGGATAACACTCCGGTGTGTAAAGCAGCACCAGGACCTATCTCCAGGATGAACCACAGCACCTTTAGCCCTTCCCTTTACTCAGGGTGCCCCTACATGTCCATGGCCTTGATTCCCTCCTGTACTTAGAGTACAATAGAGATGCTGCAAAGTTTTAATTTGCTAACAAATTTTTGGAGAAGTCACCGACTCTGTGAAGCAATCTGCAAATTTTTGTCATCAGCTTGTAAATTTGCCTATGTGGCATTGCTGGTGACTACTCGGTAACTTCACCTTTAAGTTGGGCAGGCGAAGTATGTTAACTTTTCCAGTAACTTTGCCAGTCACTTCAATGGTAAAGACAGGAGAAGTCCATTAAAAACATGGCTATTTCCTTTAAACAAGTGATTGAGGTCACATGGAAAAAACTTCAACAGGTCGCATGCTACTGTTCTATGTTGTGTGACTCATCCTTAGTTTCACTTTGCAGACTGAGCTAGGAGTAAAAGGAAACAGATCTACACTGTTTGCTACTTAAAAAGTAGAGGAAAAAACTCCTTTTTCACCTTTCTGTTGGCTGTTTTGTTATATTATTTTTGCTTTATAGTCAGTCTTTGCTTAGTTGTAGTTTACTTCTTATTTTGTGTATTTTGAACACATTTCTGTTACGTTATCTCTTTTCGTGTGTTTTTTCATTCTTTTTACTATTTTTGTTTGTTTTAAGTTAGGATGAGTGGGACAGAGAGTCAGGAGGAGAAGGGGGTGCAAGCAGCAGAGGGGATGCATGGCTTTCAGCTGAAGAGGCCCATAGCAGCGGCAGCAGCAGGAGGAGAAAGCAGCACAATCACACATCCCCTACCCCTGCGCCGCAGGATCCCACCCCCACCCCCCACAGTACAGGATCTCCGGACTCAGCAAATTAACAAGAGAGACTGAGAAAACAAAAGTATAACACAAATCTCCTGCTTACAAGAAAAGCTCTGGATCTTTCTGGGCTGCATTGCTATTGTGCTGTTTACAGTACCACCCTCCCCCACACCACTGCTTCACAGACTGCCAAAAAAGAAACTATTACTTTACAGTAAATAATCACAGATAAAATAAACAAAAAAACAGAGATCAAGGAGCATAAGGAACTGCAAAACTATTTGGGAGCAATTTGGATTACAAAACGTTTGGTTTTTAAATGAATTGAAAACTTTTTCTTGTTTGGACATAAGCACACAGACTTATCTCTATTGTTTCTTCACAACACTGTACTGAGAGACAGGCTCTTCTGTGTCCTGTAGGCTGTTCAGCTACATGTGACCTCCAATCCCATAGTACATTGCAAACTTCACCTTTGTACCAAACTTCACCGGCGCAGTTGCAACTTCGCAGGCTTGTGAGACTTCACCTCTGTGCCTAACTCCACAGTGAAGTTGTGACTTCGCATTTCATGGGGTCATCACTTTTCCACAAAGTTGGGACCTCGCATGGCAGAATAGTTTGTGAAATGAGGTGACTCCGTGAATTATTCCATGAAGCAACATTTTTCAGCTTCGCCCAACACTATAGTACAACCCCAACTCACCTCCACTCTTCCCTTTCTCTCTTGAAGAGAGTATAGCCCGATACGGCTATAGAACAGTGGTGGCTATCAGTGCACCATGACTCTGCTATGACCACTAGCTCCGACCATGATGACATCCAGGTCTAGAATTTTATTTCCCAGTTCCCTTGCATTGGTACTCATGGCTCTCCATACCTTGCTCCCTCCCTCCCTGCTTACCTGCCTACCCCTCCTGCCTGTGCTGTTCCCTGACCCTCCCTCTGACACACCTCTTCTCTTGTTACCATCTCCATTACCTAGCAACTTTATGCCTTCCTTCTTGTGTCCCTGATAACCTCATTGTCCTCTGCCTTGTCCCTACCATTGTCTTTTTGAGCTCCTGTCCCTGGGGAGTTTACTCCCCTTGGGCCTTCCTGCTGCTTCATCATTTGGGGGGGTACCAGTTGTTACCTCCTTTAGTTCTATGGCTTCCCCCTGGGTACTTTAAATGCTTATTCAAGCAACACATAAACCTCCAACTAAGGACTGTTGCCCTCTTCCTGGAAATAAGCAGGCCATTTCTCCTACAGAGGGCCATATCTTGCTAGGTTGGCCACAATTCCCAGTGTTGGTGAAGCCCTACTCCATGCACCATGCCTTAAACCAATTGTTAAAAGCCATGATGCAGATTGTCTTTTCCTCTCCCCAGCTGTATACAGGTAACACCTCATCAAAAGCCACCATGTATGGCACCTTCTTCAGGCCCCTTTCCTGCTCCCTGAAATTTCCCTGCACCATTCCTACACTGTTCATGTCCTTGTCATTTGTCCCAAGGCGGACAAAGACACATAGCTCCCTACTATTTCCTGTTGCCTAGCAATCCTCTGGATCTGCTCGCCATCCTTCCAAGCTGGAAAAACCTCTCAGTCACTTCACCTCCCTCTCTTTTCTTCCCCTCTCTTAATTCTGTCCCACTAACAACTGAGTCCCCCACTAGCAGCTGCTGCATCATTTTCTGTGGGCCTCTTCCTCCCTCCTTGGGGTCTCCCCTTTTGAGAACCCCCACTTTCTCTTTTCCCACTGCTATGGAGATTTGCTATGTTACAGGGGTTTTAGCGAGCAGATTATAAAGTGCTGCTGTCTGTAAAAATAAACTTGCTGGAGAGGGGTGTTACTTTGTTGACATGTGCAAGTCTACAAGAAGTAACTTTTATGAGGCTCAGAAATTCCCAGATTTTGATGTAAATAAAGCAATTTGATTTCCAAGAAATGTTTCTAGTAGAAATCTTTATTTTATATAGTGTGAAGTCTATAGATCAGTTAGCCCCACAGCAGTGCACAAGATAGATGCGGCCTTCAGCAGCATCTGTAGATTCACCCTAGGTTGCGATAGAGTAATCACTGCTGTATGGTGTATGACAGAGGAAATATTTTACCGGCCAGTAATGGATTAGAATGCAAATAGATCCCCCTATTCTACAAGTGTATACATGAACAGTATTGCAAATATTTCAGCAATCTTCTAATGAAGACAAATAATATACAATATCTCAGCTTAGATCTTTCTCCAAAAGCCTCTTAATTATCCCTGGATTGCATAAATCCACCTGAGACAAGGCCTTGGCAGCTGCACACGCCCCAGTCAAATGGAATTCATTGCTGACACCATTAAAGACTCTAGAACTGTAAAAACCCTCAAGGTGGGGTTAGTCAACATTGCCTTATTCCTTCCACCCACTGATCTGATTTATCCCTCATAATTCTCTACCACATATCTATTTGGCAATACCACTTTTTACAATATTTCTTTTATTTATTTCTTACCACATTGATTGACATCACTTGTATGTATGTGCGTACGTACGTACGTATGTACGTACGCATAGCATGTTTACATTTGTATATATTTATATTTGACATAAGCTATGTAACTTTATTTGTTCACGTTTAGCTTCTCTGCTGTTGTAATGTCAACTAGTACCCTCTTATAAAATAAGTGCTGCACCTACAGTAAAGAAAGCTATCCTTGTGTGTGAAATCCTAAATAAATAAAATCAAATACCTTCAATTATTTGGAATTCAAGATATCACCTGGCTAACTGGCAGCAACCTGGACAGTGCCTCATCTGGAATCTATAGGGTGCTTCCTCAGCACAGTGTTGCGCAGCATCTTTGAGCAAGAAATTTGTAATACAGGTACACAGCTGACAAAATGAGCAGATTCCAAGTTCACAGAATTTTCACAAAATTCTATTAAATTTTGTGTCATTTTGTTGAATTTTCCAATGATTTTTAATTGATCATAACTCATTCAGTATAATAACTTAGAGATCTGTTATCTGAAGGAGGCACTAAAAGTGTGTCATGGTTCATGACATTTGGATGGGGGGGCAGGGAAGTTACAGGGGCTCAGAGTCTGGCAATTTATTATTCATGTGAACATTTCTAAACATATTTCTATGCTTACAACTTAGCCAGTTCTAGAGCAAGACAATTGAAAATTTATATGCATACTTTTTTTGGAAGAGTCATAGAAACTGCTGAATAGAGAGGTAATTGGTTGTGTAAATCAAGTTACAGGAGTTCAAAATTTCACAATTTAAATGTCAATATATGTGAAAACGTTCAAAATAATTGGATGTTTATAACTGCACTACTATTGCAGGGAACACTCACAATTTGTCATGAATGCCAAAATACATATACCCATGAATCTAATTAAGCAGGATAAATGTGGTTTAGTCGATTAAAATGTATTGTGGATACTTTAGAAATTAATAATTGGCAAAACCTGCTCAAAAATAAATAGGTGCATATAATGGATAATGACACAAGAATTCCACTTATGGAATTTGATTTTCACAAAGTACTGATAGCCACTGAATCACCTTACCTGCACTAGCACCACGGCCCTGCAATACCCCTCCATCACTCCTGCGACAGTGATGCCCAGCATCATGCTCCATCATGAAACCCCTTACCTGCATTAGCATCATGATCCTGCAATCCCCCTCCAACACTCCTGTGACAGTGATGCCCAGCATCATGCTCCATCATGAATCCCCTTACCTGCACTAGCATCATGGCCCTGCAATACCCTCCAACACTCCTGCAAGAGTGATGCCCAGCATCATGCTCCATCATGAATCACCTTACCTACACTAGCATCATGGCCCTGCAATGCCGCTCCAACACTCCTGTGACAGTGATGCCCAGAATCATGCTCCATCATGAATCACCTTACCTGCACTAGCTTCATGGCCCTGCAATGCCCCTCCAACACTCCTGCGAGAGTGATGCCCAGCATCATGCTCCATCATGGATCACCTTACCTGCACTAGCATCATGGCCCTATAGTGCCCCTCCAACACTCCTGTGACAGTGATGCCCAGCATCCTGCTCCATCATGGATCACCTTACATGCACTAGCATCATGGCCATACAATGCCCCTCCAACACTCCTGTGACAGTGATGCCCAGCATCATCCTCCATCATGAACTACCTTACCTGCACTAACATCATGCCCTGCAATGCCCCTCCAACACTCCTGCAACCGTGATGCTCAGCATCATGCTCCATCATGAATCACCTTACCTGCACTAGCATCATGGTCCTGCAATCCCCCTCAAACACTCCTGTGACAGTGATGTTACCATCATGCTCCATCATGAATCACCTTACCTGCACTAGCATGCAATGTCCCTGCAGCACTCCTGTGACAGTGATGCTCAGTATCATACTCCATTATGAGTCACCTTACCAGCACTAGCATCATGATCCTGAAATGCCCCTCCAACACTCCTGTGACTGTGATGCCCTGCATCATGCTCAGTCATGATTCTCCTTACCTACACTAGCATCATGGCACTGCAATGCCCCTCCAACACTCCTGTGACAGTGATGCCCAGCATCATGCTGCATTTTGAATCACTTTACCTGCACTAGCATCATGGCCCTGCAATACCCCTCCAACACTCCTGCGACAGTGATGCTCAGCATCATCCTCCATCATGAATCACCTTACCTGCCCTAGCACCATGGCCCTGCATTACCCCTCCAACACTCCTGTAGCAGTGATGCCCAGCAACATGCTCCATCATGAATCCCCTTACCTGCACTAGCATCATGGCCCTGCAATACCCCTCCAACACTCCTGTGACAGTGATGCCCAGCATCATGCTCCATCATGAATCCCCTTACTTGCACTAGCATCATAGCCCTGCAATACCTCTCCAACATTCCTGTGACAGTGATGCCCAGCATCATGCTCCATCATGAAATTCCTTACCTGCACTGGCATCATGAGCCTGCAATACCCCTCCAACATTCCTGTGACAGTGATGCCCAGCATCATGCTCCATCATGAAATACCTTACCTGCACTGGCATCATGAGCCTGCAATACCCCTCCAACACTCCTGTGACAGTGATGCCCAGCATCATGCTCCATCATGACTAAAGATATCCAGATACTCTTGTCACAATGGCTTCATTTGCAGCTAGTTGTAAGTCTTGGTATCACTTGGTGCCACTGTTTTCAAATAGTAAGAATATACTTCTCCCCCTTCATGTTCCAGTCAACCCCCCCATCTGCTTCACTCTACCCCGACCCATCACCCTGACATCCCTCGGGACTTGCCTGATCTCCTGTGTTCCTCCAGCATGTTCCCCATCTGGCAGGGGAGGCGAAGCACCCCCCCATACCTCAACTGCACAGAAATCCAGTTTGGATGGTAGGGCATGAGTAGGCAGGTGAAAGGTCTGTAGGTAGGGTATGCTTTTTCCTTGTTTCTTTTCCCTTTCCTTAAGGACAGCCACATAATGGAGTACCAAGCACCCACACATAAGCATGCATGGTGCAGCACCCATTGATGTCCTCCCACCCATGAGCCACTCCAGCTGCACTTCCACTGCTGGTCACCTAGGTGGCAGTAATGTGGTGGAGCTGGCTGCTCTCCCTCCCTAGTGAAGGTGAGCATCCTCTGGGATGCTCCTCCCCCGGCAGTCTCCAAAGATCCATGTTCATTTCTGAACCTGGATCGCTGGCATCATAAGGGCAGCGTTACCACTGCACCAATGGGCCAACTAAAAGGTACCAGATCAAAACAGTGCACCAGGAAGAGCACTGCAAAAAATGCTTTGTGTAAAGCATGAATGGATTTAGAGTGACAGGGGCATATTAGCAGTAGGGCATTACCGCTACTCCTGTCGCTCTGCAGATTGCCTGTAAAGGGATGAAGGTGCTGTGTGCTGGGGTGCCTGGCCAAGCCGCTCCCATGGCAGAGTGGCTAGGGCACCAGCACATGGAAAAGCAGGAGACCTGGGACCATGGTTTGGTTCCTGACAGGTATTTTACTGCTGAAACTTGGAAAAAAAAACAAGTAATTTCTCTTCTACCAAATTGGTGAAGTCATGAGCATGCATAGAAACTGCGCAACACACATCCGTAACCCAATTATTTTTGGGATTTTTAACCACATTTTCAACATAGGACTTTTGGGACCTCCCCTCATGAACAGTGGCACTGTGATTTTTGTTAATCTGTCCCAAAAGTTGATTTCCCACAGCGACCATGCCATTGTGTGCCACAGGTACGAAAACACATTTCGAGCAGGATGTGAAAAACTACAGCTGCACTGTTCATAAGGAGGTATGAAAAAATGGCAGTGTTAAAAATCTGGCATGAAAATATTGTAAATTTGCAAAGTTACTAGGGTACATGGAAACTGCACAATGCATGCTTGTAACACAGTCATTTAATGGACTTTAGTCACCAAATTTTCAGCGTAGGCCATTTTAGGACCTCTGCTCATGAATAGTGTCGCTGTCACTTTATTAATCTGTCCCTAAAACTGATTTCCCACAGTGACCATGCTATTCTGCACCGGAAGTGTGAAAACACATTTCAGCCAGGATATGTAAAATGACAACTGTACTGTTCATAAGGAGGTGTGGAAAAATGCCAATATTGAAAATCTAGCGTGAAAATATTACAAATTCATGAAGTTAAGAGCGTGCTTGGAAACTGCACAATGCATGCTCGTGAAACAGTCCTTTTTGGATTTTTCACCAAATTTGCAACATAGGCTTTTTTAGAGCCCACCTCATGAACAGTGGCACTGTTGTTTCATTAATCAGTCCTGAAAGGTGATTCTGTGCAGTGACCATGAAATCACCTTTGGGACCAAATAATACAGTGACAGTGACTGAATTCATGAGGAGGGGTCCCAATAACCCCATGTTGAAATTTTGGTGCCAAAATTCCCAAAAATGGCAGAGATTTGCACCAAAGTTGAAAAACTCTATTTATGCCATTATACAGCTTACCGGCATTTCTTCAGTTCGCGGTCGGCTTTGAAGAGTGCAAATGAGTCCACTGAAGATCACTGCACAGGCTCCTGAGGTAAGTAAGGGGTAAAGGGGGAAGTGTGGGGAGGCAGGTCAGGCAGAAGATGGGTGCGGGTGGAGGAAGGGGGTAGAAGAGACCATGAGGGACCGTTTTCTTGTTTTACAGGGGAAAAAAAAAAGACAATGAGGGTTGTTTTTTTTTTATCCAAGCATTGCTTGGCACACTGGGGTGGGCTCCCAGTGTACCACCTGCATTACGGGGAGAGGGACCACAACCGACCAGGATTGGGACCCCTGTTGGCAAAGAAAGACTGTTGGGGGGGTGCATGAAGCTGAGGGGGAATGGGCCCAATCTCGGCACACAGTACAAATTGGGGTGGACATTATGCTGATGGGAGTGGGCTCCCCATCAGCAAACTGAACTGGGCAGGGGGGACTTGAAGCTGATGGGGATTGGGCCCCTCTTGACAAAGAAAGACTGTTGGGAGGACGCATAATGCCAAGGGGGATTGGGCACCCCCTCGGCACACAATTTGAATAGGAGGGGGGCATTATGCTGACGGGGATTGGGCTGTTGGTTGTATCTATGTCTTAATTTACTGTTATACTTATGTGTTGTACTGCTATACTGTGCATTTTGGTTTGTCTTACTGTGACAAGGTACCTTTGTAAATGAGTCTATGGCTCAAAGGTTTTCCAAACTGCTGTTTAAATAAAATAAAATAAAAATAAATAAATGAAGTGGGTTGGGGCATGCTGACAGGGGGATTGGACACCCCTGAAGTCATCATGGTGCATGGCGGTACTCAGTATATATAGCAAAGTATCTAGTCCATGAAAGTACAGTATAGTGCAATTAGCACAGAGGCAGCTCAGACTTCCCAGCATTGTGCTGCTCATTAGAGCTTCATCATGCACTTGCTGTCTTTGCTGACTTACTGTACCACTGCCACGTCAATGCTGAATTTTTGTGTATGTCCACATCCAAAGACTGTGTATTGAGTTGGGGCCTCAGGACAGCCTTTTTAAAATCCCCCAGAAGGACTCCCTCCAGCAAAGAAGAATTTTTAATCCCTGCTATGGCTGGGCCCAGGCCAGATCCACCACCCAAGGCTCGATAAACTGGGATAGAGGTGTCTCACCTCTAGCCTAGAGGTGATATGGTACTGTTCTGTACTCATGAAAATGGTGCCCTCTACATGAGTTTCTTGTACTCAGTACGGGGTGATAGAAAGTCCAGTTTTAGCACCCTTTTATACATGTGATTGCAGCACAGAGCAATGGAGATCATCTCCCATGTAGCATGAATCTTCACATTGAAGAACATATTTAAGTGCTTACGCTTCTCCTTAGAGGCAACCTTCTACCTCTGCAGACAGGCAGAGAGTTGACAGAATTGTACAGTCTTCTTTGCCTTCTAGCATGGTCATAGAAGGCACATGTGTCTAAAAATGGACAGTGCTTTATGCAGAGCCTAGCTGGATGTCTCACTTCCCATTCAGACTTCCAATCTTATCATCAGAGCTATGCTAACAACTGTAAGTGCCCCCTGCAAAACATTTAGCGGGGCCCTCTCTATCCACCAGTAAGTGTAGAATAACCATTAGCACATATAAAATATGTACAGCTTGGGTTCCTTTGTCGCAGTCCAGCTGAGCATCCATAATGAGACCATGCCACCCCCCTTTTCCCCTTGCTGGCACCACGATTAAGGAACTAAATGATGGAATGTGTCCTTGCCTTCCTGAGTCCACCAGCACCAAGATCAGATGTGTTGAGTACTGGGCCCTATTGCATCTCTGTTCTGTACCCCACAATGAAACTGAAGGTGGAAGCTGTGACACAGACCCTTACCAGTGCCACTGCTGCCAGTCCCAATGTCACATGGATAAGCAGTGTGAAAAACAAAACTTTCAAGTTTGTGGCAACACAAAGTCTTCCTAATGATAGCCACTGAGGGGTTCCATGTCAATTTAGTGGTTTTTAACAAGTGACTGCAATTTGGATGACTGCAGTACATCGAATGAACATTCAGTGAACGTAATTCACAGTGATGGTGTTTTACAATGAATTCATCATGGGTGAAAGGCTGCTAACGGTGATTTCAGTACAATTTACACATGTACATGCAGATTGTATCTGATCCCATGCTTCCCTCTCTGGCTTCTGATAACTTTGACCTCCATCATACACCATGTGCCCCCATGAACCCACCCACCCACATTTATCCCACAATTACACCCATGTCAAGCATGCGCCCCCCCCAAGGGGGGCTGCTCCCCTGACCACCCCACCGTCTACTGGATTACTACTCCATGACACACCTGGATAGTGGGGGTAAGGTATCATTCATAGTGCCGTAAATGTAGGTCGCTCAATTAGTGGATTGCCATAATAGCTGGTCACTAAGAACATACATCTGCATCTGCCCAAAATGTTTTTGCCAAGCTAAAGTCACCCAAATCCCTGGGCTGTATTGATGTGATACCCCTCTGAGGCATTCAAGCCCCTGACATTGTGGGTCCTACTTGACCCCCCCCCCACCAGTCATGGACCTGCTTATCTTGTTCAACTCACAGCGTACCTCTGAAGGAAACAGTGTTTATGCACTATGGTCCTTGGTGAAGCTGCCTTCTTTGTTCACTGTTCAATAATTTTGAGGAAAAAAAATAGGAGTAGGAGTAGCAATGTAAACGATGACTGGTTGTGTGTCCATAGTCAAACTTCATATAGTTCCGGCCCTGCAAACTTGATGGACCCCAGGACCATTCCATCACCACAATGCTATGTTACTATTTATAATAAATAAACTGCTGTACTACCCATATGAGGCAAGGATTTAAGTTTGTCTTTGTATTGAAAACACACTCTTGTCTTGTAAGTTCCATGGTGTGCATTGTCACTGCCTTCCAGGAGTTGTATGAAGCACTGCTGCAATTGTCTTCTGAAGCCTCTTTGAGCCCTCTCATATATTATGAATGTTAGACATGAGTAAATAATATCTGCAGGCCTGATGGAGAACAGGAATATCAGAAGTATTTTGCACGAGTGGGTTGTTTGCCTCTTGTCACCAGTCTGAATCAACTCTATCATGTTCAAGTGTATATTGAAGCTCCTGGAGCCAAAAACAGAAGCTAAGTTATTGTCAACTGAGATGTTAACAAAAAGCCTGCAAGTGCAGCCTGCAATGCGTGGTGAAAATGAAACTCAGCAGGATTCTGTTACAGTGGGACATGAATGAAGTGAGACAAAATAGGACACCACACTCTATCAAGTTCACCTCCATGTCTTCCTAGCAACAATAATCTGAAATGTGTTTCTCTTTCAGGTACAATATCTACCTATGCTACTGTTGTCCTTAAATTTAATACACTGTTTGTCTTACCTCCTCTAGTAATCTGTTCCACAGTCCTGTTACTTACTGGGTGAAATATTCTCACCAGTTTCCTGTCTCTCCTCAGCTGTTCTTGCCACTGAGATAGTGCCTTTTATGCAATGTTGGTGGGTGAGCATTAAAAAAAACTGCTGTTAAAATGGTTTAATGTCTACAACAAAAAGTTAAGGTTAATAATTGCGGTGTCTAGAGACAACCCTGATTATGCTCTTTGCTAACCTGCACTCTGCTAAATAGACTACCTCCGTATATTTTTGTATAATTCTTTGGGACTTTAAACACCTCAGTCATATTGCAACCTCAATCTCCCTTTTAGAGTTGGGCTTTATGGCAGAAATGACCACTAAGCAGTGAACATTTGCAAATTGCAGTGAAGTTGAAGTTGCTGAGGCCACTTCATGGCAACTTCACCAGCGAAGTTTAATTTTGCTGCATCTGTTCTCTCTTTTAAAGGGAGAACAACCGCAGAGGCCATATATTCAAAAGTTTGCCTGCTGAGCAAAGTGATGGCACATAGTTTGCCAGTGGTTTGCAACCATGTGCAACATTTAAAGGGGGCTAGAGTGTGTACTAAATGGGATAGTCCACATGCAAGGATCACTACACAAAGGGAGGGGCAATGATAGCAATACAGGTGCAGTGCAATATTAAGCACAGTAGCACTGCACAAAAGGAATAGTACAAGCCATTTTGCACAGCACAATTACTGCAGAGAAAAAGCCTTCCTTACTCAGGGGAACCCTAGCAGCTGGAAGAGCCACTGCAGCCAACAACCAAGTCAGTGGTTGGGGGACCATACCTGCTCACTGGTCTACTGGCACCCCCCACCCTTCAAATCATGTCCCTATAACAGCACAAGCATTCCCTGGTGTCCAATGGTACCCCTCCATGGATCCCTGCCCCTGTTAAAACTTATATATTCCCTGCTGTTCAGTACCACCCCCATCCTCCAGTTTCTGGCCCTGTGGAACACATAACAGTCCCTTGTGTCCAGTGACACTCCTGCCCTCTGATCCCCAGCACTGTATCATATTAAATAGTCCCTGGTATCTAGTGGTATCCCAAACCCCAGCATCTTATATGGACAAAAAAAGGATAATAAGAAAACTAAGTCCAGATTATTTTTCATATGAAGGGAGTCTTTTTTATATCGCCCTATTATTTTTTTGTATGGCCATATGAAAAAAGAAATGTGGGGTATGAAAAAAGATTTTAACATGTGTTAAAAACACAATTTTGGGAGATTATTTTTTCACAAAACTGTCTTCAGAATCCATCTAAGGGGGCCAGATTAGCAAGATACATGTCTTGCTGTCTCTTTTCATATCATTGCAAAAACATTTATTTGAAAAGAACAGAAACAAGAAAGCGGCCATACAAAACAATAATTTTCCTCACAAAACAATATTAATCCCCCCTTCCCCCATATGAAACATAACCTTTTTTGCAGGGGCCAAATTCTTTTTTTGCATGAAATAGCTATCCAAAAGACCATACTGAGCATGCACAGAATCGACATTTCAAATTCTTATTACTCTGGAATGGATTAATATTTTTTCACCAGACTAGGAAAAGACACCACTGTGGCCCAAGCCCTTTTTACACTGAAAATGTCAGAGCAAAATGCTAAACCATCTCAGTGCTAGACAATTAAAAATAAAATACAACCTTTTCACTTGTTTCACTATCTAGAGCTCAGAATCTGCACATCTGACAAGAAAAATAACTTGGCATGTCAAGAGATTTTGCCCACAAGACCAAGTATTCAAAATGTGTAAATGTGCTAAACAGCAGCTAAGCTATCAAACTGCAAAGTTAAGGGTGTGATTTAAACAGCCTACTCAACTGAAACCATAGCGGCACTGCTGCACCACTATAATAAATATTATGCTACAAATGTGACCATTTTACATAGTGCAAAGAATTATAATGCTAGAATCATAAGGATGAGGGAGAATAGAGGACAGGTAGAGAAGAGAATCGGTACGGAAGGTGAAATTACTGGACAACATTCAAGCTCAGTTATCCTACAGTAAGTTAAAAACTAACATCGAGATGGAAGCTTATTCACAAGTCTAGAACAATTATGAATCAATAGTGGGCCAACTATTACTAATAGAGATAGCCCAATCTCATGTGTTAAACATGTTTACTAATGAAATATATCACACGACAAAAACTAATTCAGAATCAACGACTATAAATCGACAGTGGGCTGACTATTAAATTAGTGAAAACCCTATTCCATGTATCAAAGATGCTAACATGCTAAGTGTATTAATATCACCTTTATCTAAATTTAGCTTCTTATTAGGCTTTGACAGAAACATTTTTCAGGAATGTAGAAAGAGAATAGTCACCATTTAGCCCCAGAGGCTTTTTTTGTCCCAAGGTCATGAATCCAATAAGCCTCTCTTTGCCTATTTTTTTTTTGTGTGTGTGTTTTACTGAAATCACCTCATCTGCATCTTGTTCAGTATTTTCTATCCAAAAGATCTCAGATCTGCCACCGATTCATGGGCTGCCTCAGTGAAATGTTATGCCACGCTGTGCTGAACGTTTCCATCTGGATAGCATACTTGTGTTCCCATATCCTATTTTTAACATTTATTTTGTTTGCCCTGTGTATGATTGTCCACATAGGTGTGCTACCAAGCAAATGACTCCTTCAGATGAACAGTTATTGAAGCTCCTAAGATAGTAACTTTTCCGACTTCTGGGATGGCAAAAATATTTTACACTGGTTGTGTTCAAACAATGTGGGCAGTGCTCACACTGAAAGTTGCCCTTTGTTGGAGGTGGGAATCACGTTTAAGGTTTTGGTTCTGGTGGTAGTTGTGCTGACACAAAACTGTCTTTAAGATATTTGCCACATCAGAATGCTAAGCCTATTAGGGATGGTTGTACAGTATAATAAGAAATATTTCTTCCTCACTTTTATAGCACATTCCAGTGTTTTCACCTGATCTGACCCATTTGTACTGTTATTGGATCAAAGTCTTTGACAAAAGTCAATCAGTCTCTTTGCTGCTTATGTTCTATTGCTTTGTTGTAATAGTTGTCCCCTTGGTGTTTCCTTACCTCTAGTGTAGGCTGTTTTAATGATATGATCCAAATAATTTCTATCCTTGAATTTCTGAGACATATTTCTTGTACCAATACTAAACTGCTTCTCAGTGCTACAATTTATTTTGAGCCACAGACATTGGTTTGTTGGAATATTATGAATCAGATTTGTTTTGGGTGGTGGCTGTCACCCCTCAGTAAGGTGTTTCACTCTATTGGCTTCTGATAAAGGCTAGTTTTCAAGCAGGTTCCAACTTTGAAAATTCTCAGGTAAAGGAAGTGATTTTCTTGTGAATTCATTTCATGAGTGAATCTCAGATGCTGGTTTGTTCTATTTATGTAACTCAGGAATAGCTGAAACTCATTGACGGTTCCTTCCCATATCAAAATAACATCGCAAATAAAGATCTCCACAACTTTATCTTAGCCAAAAAAAAACATTGTTGTCATTCTTACACATGTACAGTACTGAGACTCTCAACAATCCACATACAGACATGCTTAGTTTGGGGTAAAATTCATCCTCATTGTTGTGCTTTTGATGTGGGCAAAAATATTTTCTCATAAAGGAAATAGTTATCTTCCAAAACAAATTCTGCTCTGCCCATTATGAGCCTATTTGGGGGAATAGTATTTCTTGGTCTGTTGCCATCAACTTCCTAACTGTCTGTCATCCTTCTTCATGGGGGATGTTGGCATATATTTCTTCTATGTCAGCTGTTGAAAATATAGTATCTTGGGAGACATTCACACTCTGGAGACAATTTGTTGTGTCAGTGGTGTCTTATAAATAAGATTTAAGTCTTGGGTCTCTTTATTTGCTGAAAAAAATCAATGACACATTGTAGTGAGAAAGAAATACTGCCGCCTACTGGAAATCAAATCCAGGCCCCCAGAAAACTGTTTCATGGTCTAATCACAGAGCTACAGGTTCACATGGTTGAACCTTGGGTTCCTGGACACACTTCCTTTCTCTGGTATAGTATATCCTGCAACTAGGAATAAAGATAACAACTAGATTGTTTGTTTGTTTGTTTCTGTTGCAGTATTAGCCACTGCTAACCAATTTAAATCACAAATTGTAGTGAGCAAGAAATAAAGTATCATACTTGGAACAGAACTCAGGCCCCCAGAATACCATCTCAGTGTTCTGACCGCTGAGCTACAGGCTGACCTGGTTGGACCTAGGGTTCCCGGACACACTTCCTTACACTGGTGTTGCATATCCTGCAACTAGGAATACAAGTTGACAATTAGATATGTTTTGGTGCAGTATTAGACACTGCTAAGCATCTTAAATCAAAGAGTGTGGGTGGGCTAGTCAATACACTGGAGACTGTCATTTTAGTTCCAATCACATTTCAGTTTGTTAAACAGTTTGGTTGCACACAAAAGAGGTAAAATCTTGATGAAAAATGCAACCCTTATGAGCCTCTTGTACATACAGTCTGTTAAAAAAAACAAAAGTGAGAGTGGCAGTGTGTCAGGGAATAGATTTCTGGCTGGTGTTAATTGCATTTCTGCGTCGATCCTCCAGCTGGATTCTCATTATGTCAAATGTTCAACAAGCTAAATGTCATTGCTTCAAAACATCATTGCTTTATAGACTTGTTAGATGCAGTTCAACAGTATTTCATTACACTGTAACTCAAAACAGTCTTTCCAAACTGCCACACTGCTGGCTGTATGATCCTGACTCCCAACCAAGTCACATGCACATGCTAATGTTTTGTCAGAGGCTTCATCAGAGAGTGCTGTAGGAAAGCTCTAGGCATCTTTGAATGTCAGATTTAAAGAGGTACACAGTTGCCCATAACATGAAGTGAACAGTGCAAAAGTGTAAACATTTCATTACATAAATTTAGAAATTGGGTAGGAAGAAATTTTGTTTCTGATTAGCTAAGACCACCAACCAGCTGGTCTGGTATCAGGCAACAGAGACTGAGAAATTATGAGTCCCCATTTCCACTGCCTGATTATGTTGCAAAATCCTTCTGCCAATGGAATTTTCATTTTTAAATTGTCACCATGTTTTTACATCCGCTTCATGATAGACAGCACCCCCCCACACACAAAAATGTGAACTATAAACTAAAGTTTGCCTATAGAAAAAATTAACAAGTGTTGTAGGAAAGGAAAGGAAAGGAAAATGAACCCATAGGTTCTTTTATCACTCATGGCTTCAGCTGAAGTCCAGATTTTCTACCTCACACCATTGCAGGCACCGGTTTTCAAACTCTAAATCCATTTGTGTTCAGCAGCCTCAGAAAATCCAAAATAGTTATTAAAATGAATTGTGGCTGCCACCTGGCTGTCAAGTAATATCTTCAAGAAAGCCCTTCAATATTCCCTCCAACAAGCAAGCTGATTCAGGCAATCATGCTAGCCATGCGGATCCAGTTTCACCCCCATTGGCAGCCAACACAGGTTCAAGGAGATGGCTTCCCTGGTGCGAACATGGGCTCAGATAGCATCTGAGTCTCATAGTCTCTCTCAGCAAAATGGAGTCAGTGCACTCCTCTGCAGGTTTACCTCCAACGAGCTGGAAAACTTGAGGCAACACCTGATCACTTTCTCACCTGAATTGCAGGTGTGAGAGAGTCACACTACAGGTACATTCTCTGCTCAGCTATTTTAAATGTTAACCATACAAAAAAAATCCAAAAAAAAAAAAATACTGAGGGCAAAAACACTAGGTGGACTCTGCTGTAGAGGGAAGGCAGGACCTTCAACAAAGTGTCATAACATAAAATTTGACAGCATCCTCTAGTGCCAATGACAGCAGTACTGGGACTATTTTACACAAAATACTTTTATTCATTAAAATTAAGTATTTACAGCAATGTTTTTAAATTGTTAAACATTATTTTCTATTATTTAGCCTAAGTACAATAATACCCTCCCAGGTAGGCAGTATTGGGCTGTACTGGACCTTCCAAGGGCTATAAGGCCCTCTGTCTGTGATGTTGGGCCTTATTACACCCCTAGGTGGTCTAGTATAGCCCAACACCACCCACCCTGTCAAGCATTATTGCTTACATTGTACTACGAATATTGTAGATAAGTAAAAAATTCAAAACATATAGTACATAGCCTTCACAGATTTTAAGGGGATGTTTGATGGAGTATCAAAGTCTGTTTTATGGGAACATTTAAATGGCATGGAGGTAATAATTCATTATTGCATACTATAAAATAACTGTATTAATGTACTTTTACAGTGCACTTTATTTTATTTGTTCAATCAAAAGAGGCCTTTATGTTACATCGAGTCAAACAAGGGTACCTCCTAGCACCTTTGCTTTTTCATTTATTCACAAATAGCTTACGCAACATATTGGATAAATACAAAATCACACATGCCCCCACAATGCAAAGCATCATGGACTGCATATGTAAATCACCACAGAATATTATGCTGGTTCAACTTTAGGCAGAAATGCATGGTGCCAAAAGGCCTCTCACACAGTTTGCAAAGGGTACCAACAGAAGACATAGACATGTGTTTTGTCCTACCAGGACTCATCAGTATGCCTCGTCTGTTTGACACCCCTGATCATGCTCCAATTATTTGCAGTTATACTATACCACACTTAGTGTATGTACATGGACAATCTGTTGATTATCTCACTAGCACCACTAGGCCTTCAAAGAAAACTTAAAATGTTAGAAGAATACCATGTAAACTCATAATTACAAATTAATTTTAATACAAGTAAAGTTGTGGCTTATTTAGTAGAATCTAAAATATTTAAGTGGTTTATAAATGGTGAACCAATGGATGTTATAAAATCTTTTCCATACCTAGGCCTGGTGTTTTCTAACAATGCCAAGTGGTCAGCACACCAAAACATAAAAAAAACAGTCTGCTAGGGGCTGCATAAAGTTTGATAACTAATACTGGAGGCTGCACTATATAACCTACAGTGAAGGTGAGAAATTAAAGTCAATGATATAGTTTTGAGGTTTGGGGGATTAGTATAAAACAAGACTTAGATCTGTATTTGCTTTCTTTTATAAAGCCCTTTTTAGAGTATCAAGAAATACAGTATTAGCAATTATATGGGCAGAATTAGGTAGGATTACTATAACTAAACTATCAAAGGTAAGAATATTTACCTATTGGATAAAATGTTCAGGACAAAATAGGGACAGCCTTTCCAATTTACAGCGGAGCAAGCTGTGATGCAATGCAGTAACTTGCATTAACTCACTCAGCTCTAGAATGGAATCTTGAGTGAGTGCTGTATTCCTGTGTAAAAATGGCTGTTTTCCTGAACAGTTAGAATGTTTGAAACTAAAATGGTAACACTCCGACTAACTAAAAAGTATAACTCCTGTCACAAAACTTACAGCATGAAGCTTGCTCACAATAAAAAAATCTTTAAAATGAGGGGTCACACATGTTAGTAGCATTAACCTTTTTTTTTTTTTTACCGAGCATGTAACAATGAAAATTTACATTTAAAAAAAAAACACCTTAGAAGTGGCAAATGTCTGTTGTAGGAAGGTTTTCCATCACACCAACAACTGTGTATTACACTGCCACAGTTTACAATATTTCTGAGCTGTTTTACATAATAAAACAGACCATAAAGTAAGGCATGTGCCAACACATAATGCCAGTAAACCGACTGAATTTGGAAACATGCTCTGCACAACTTTCCACATGACGCATAAACCACAATAACCAAAAATCTATGCCTCCTAGCCCCTAGACATCTGCATGGAAAATGTTCACAATAACAAGAGCTTTAAAATGACGGGTCACTCATGTTAGTGGCATTTGCAGATTTTTTTTTTACAGTTGCTGAAATGATAAAAAAAGAGCATTTTTTACATTTTGTTACCAAATAAAAACCTACATCATAAAAAGTACATCTCCTAAACCCCAGACACCAGCATGGTAATTGTCCACATTAAAGAGACCTTTCAAATGATGGGTCACACACGTTTCTAGCATTTACGGTTGTTGTTTTTTTTTTTTACAGTACCTGAAATGGAGGAAAATCACATTTTTACACTTTTTTATCCCAAAAAAACTAAAAAAAAGTACACCTCCTAGAGCCCAGACACCAGCATACTAATTTTTTCACAGTGAAAAGAGCTTTCAAATCAGGGATCACACTTTTCTAGCATTTACAAATTTTTTTTAATGGTACTTGCAATGAAGAAAAATAAAACATTTTTTCATTTTTCAACCCAAATTAAAACCTAAAAACAAATCTGAAAGGTAGCAAATGTGTCAAATTTAAAGTCAGTATTCTGGTAGGTAGGAGTGTTTCCTACCAACCTGCACTTTCCAATAACCTTATCCCTGATTGATTGATCCACAAACTGCATAAGAAGTGCAGGATGCACATATGTGCTCTGGGGAGGAGATGAAGTGAATACCTGACACACATATGCGCCATGTGGACTAGAGGAATTTTCCTGATGATGTGCATATGCGCTATGGGGCTGAGTGAGTTAAATGACATGTCACAAAATACTGCAGTTACAAAAGGATAGCATTTCCTTTGATTTACGCTCTCCCCCTGCAGCACATTTCAGTATTTTGTGACATCCTCCAGCTTTGCTGCATTGCATCGTGGCTGGTGCTGCTATAAGCCTCAAACAGAAGTATAGCTGAACAACCAAAACAGTAACTGAACCCCACATGGTGGTGGTCCCAATTTATAGTGCACTTCACACAGAAACAAAGTCAGGCTCTTATAACAGTCTCAAGTTTACTTTACTTACCATGCTTTGTTGTACATCATCTTTTTTTCCTACTTTTCCATAAGAACAATACACATTTATCTAGGTACAGTAACTTAATCCCCAGATTTTCAAACCAATAGACTGCCACATTCAAACCAGAGGTGAACTTGGTGACCTTACTGAACATAGAGCAGAAATCACTATGGCTAAACTATGTAGATATAATATTTGAAGATCTAACAATAGACGATCTATGGCATGATGCACAGAAATATATCATCAACAGCCAAAAATATACAGCTATTGTTAATGAGAGACTAACAGAAGCTGCTGCACAAGATGGTTTCAAAATAATAAGGAACAGTGAAATATCAAGGTGGGTGGCCTGCGTAAAATATTGACACTTATTTGACCCTTATTTATCCTTTTTAAGAAATCTTGAAGAATGTAGACTGTTAAATTTATACAGACTGGAGATTTATAAGTGCTAGACATTGTTTTATCACTTAGATATGATAGATAAGAATGTAGCCACCGATGTCTTCCTATATTGTGACTGTGGATTAAGGCAGGAAAATAGTCTTATGCACAGACACATTTACTGCCCATGGTGTACAGAGTGAAGAAAAGCCTGGACTTCAAAGTACAGTATACTGAACTTAGTCTATGACACCAGAAAATGCTTGAAAAATAGTCACACACTTCATGAAGCCACCCTATCTGCACTTAGACATTAATGGATCTTAGTCATTTTATAGCCCAAAGGTTCAACATACTTTTTATTATTATTTGACAATCAAACAACCCAAAAAACCAAGATATCTAAACAAGCCATATAGGGCAACCTATTATTATGAACAACTTCTTAGGCACTCAGAAAATAGAGCAGTCACTTTACCATGTGTGTGCTTCAATCTTTGTGGCTCAGTTGTCTAATCCTATGTAGTGTCCAGTGACTGCTGTTTCAACTGTAGCCACAAACTCCATCCAAATCACCAACTTCTTATTTGCTCCACTTCCTACCCCTGGCTGGGGGCACATCTTTTCCATAAGAGCTGCCAGACTCCATTTGGGCACAGAAGCAGGTAACCAGCTGGCTAGAGGTACCCGTGGCACAACAGCACTCACAGCTCTTTCATTCATTCATTCCCCAGGATAGGGACAGCTTTCCTAAACAGGTACCTGGCCACTGCTAACCTCATCACTCATGCAGAAAAAATATGCTGACGTATCGGAGTCAGCTGACTTCTTCCTCAGAACTGCTTACAAGTGTGGGTTGCCAAAATTTAATCTCACAGGTCTTCAAGGAGAGTAGTAAAGCCAAATTACCTAGCACCTTATTTTTTAGTTATCTATAAAAAAGGTTCTCATCCCCATACCAGTAGTGTTACAAAAAACTAAATAAATCATGAAAAATACTACAACAAAAAATAGTACATACTCAAATTTTGATAAAAAAAGACTATGGAACCTATGTGCAGAATCAAACATCTCAATAAAATGAATACTGACTAGATCACTAATGGTATAAAGTCCTAAATTCCAAATTCTTAAAAATGCATAATGTCCATATGGCAGTCCCTAAAAGTTATAAATACATGTTAAAGCCATTGTCTTCATTTAAATGTCAAGGATGACAGGTATTTCATTTGTATATCCAACACACCTCCTTTTGTAACACGGTTTTCTGAATGTTTCCCCCTCTAACAGGAACCTTAATGTGTTCTATTCCTCTATGGCTCAATAAAGCTGCTGATTCATGTCCCACGTCAAAATAATGTTTTGCCATTACATAATTTAAGTTGTTGACCTAATTGCTGTTTTGTGTTCACTCATTCATGTCTTGAAAGCACCCTTTGTTTGCCCTACATAAACCAGACCACATGGACAGATTAATTTATATATAACTCCTTCTGTCTTGCAGTTAATAAAATCATTTCTGTTATATTTCTTCACAGATCTGGGGTGATAAAAACTCTTGGTGTTCCTGGTACTACTGCATTGTGCACAATTACCACATTTGAAATTTTCTGTTGGCACTGGGGGCATCCTATCTGCTCTCATACCTATTTTGTCTTCATGACATAGAGTCTTAACTAATGTATCTTTTAGATTGCACCCTCTTTTGTTGCAAAATATGGAACCACATTCTACAAAAGGAAGTATAAGAAACTATAAATTGAGGGGAGCTTTGAAGTTGTTAATAAATATTAATTACATTGACTTACTTGTGATAGGTGGAATCTGGATGCCACTGCTTTGGATTTTTGTGTTTGTGGCAGTGTGACACAATATGCAATGAGTACGACTGCTGTGCTCCAGCTTTGAGCTATTGAAATCATTAGTATCTATTGCCGAGCTCAAGGCTTACCCCTGTAGTATTTGTCTTACATTCATACCAATTACTTCAAAATGTATAATAAGCCCCTCCCCCAAAATAACAGTTACGCATCCAAGAACATAAACACAAACTAAAGGGCAATAAAATTAGAGCATTAATTACCTTCTTAATGTTTCACCGTGCATGGATGTAGAGTTTATTTATTTATTTTTTTATATTGCTTGGACTAAAGATGATCCAGGGTCTGGTGGAGTTACCATATGAGGTTAGACTGAGGGAGTTGAACATGTACTCTCTGGAGGAGAGGAGGGACAGGGGGGATATGATTGAGACCTTTAAGTACATGAGAGGAATAAACAGTACAGGCACAGAGGGATTGTTCAAGGGGAAGGTGGGGAGAGACTTAGGGTCATGATATCAGAATGGAGGGTGGAAAGTTTAGGAGGGAAAAGAAGAGGCATTTCTTTACAGAAAGGATGGTACCAGAATAGAATGTACTACTGGCAGAGGTGGTGGCCTGTAAAACAGTGGGATGCTTCAAGAGGGACTGGGATAGGGCAAAAAGGAGGGTCATGGTAGGGGGTAGAGTGGGGGGGCAGCTGCAGAGTAGGGGTGCCAGGTACAAAATTGAGCAGATTTGAAAGACCAAATGGCCTTTTTCTGCTGGCAGTTTCGTATAATTGTATGTTCATATGAGGGAAATAGAAAACAGGCTCCAGTTGAATGATATAGTGGTATTGATTGCTTCTTGTAGTTGTTGTTTATTAGGAATAACCATTGAGCGACAGCTCATTCACAATGACAACCTAGTATAACAATAAAACATACTACGACATACATACAATGTACAACATACAAGATAACATTGGTGGCAGAACAGTATGAAAAGTGATAAGGCCAAGGATGTAAGGGGTAACCCCCCCATTGAACGGGTTCACCACAGAATCAGTTTTTTTGCATCCAAATAATTCACACACGTCTCTTTGGGACCCGAGTGACAGACACAGACATGCAAGGCTCTTTTAGCTGTGTGCCAAGGGAAGACGCAGTCCACCTATGTAGGCACAGCAGCAGATGTCAAGAATTCATGGGACTGTCTGGTGGGCTGTGGAAGCGTAGGGTCCTCTGGTCCATGTGCTTCCATGTGGCCACAGATGCAGGTGAACATGGCTAACAGTCCATCTGTCAGCCAATTTACAGGGCCCTCTGCCACCAACAGGTAATGAGGTGCAGTGCCCTATGCAAAGGGAATAATTGTTTTCACTATATGGTACCCAGGAGCATGCGGGCAACCATGCAGCTTTCATTTCCTGGCTGGGGGTTCGCATAACAGTGCCATCCCCCCCTAACCTCACCCCATGTAGCTGGATAACTGAGCTCACCCCTGAACACAGCTCACCGAGACGGGATCACAAAGCATACCTGGTGGGTTGAAGACTGGCACTGCACAGAAAGTTTCTTAATAATTATATATACAGTACATATTTTTTATTTTGAACACAAATTTTCAACATAGTAATCTTACGGCTCCACTTATAAATGTGATATGTCTCCTGAGCTAAAAAGACACTGTATTTTTTTTTACTTATGCTTGCTAATGTATGCCTATTTTGTTAGAATCTGCCTGTAAACTGCCTAAAAAAAAGTTGTAATACTTGCAAACTGCTCTTGCTAGATTGGTTAAGTGAAACAGCCCTTTCCTTTGCCTCTGTAACTGCCGCCCAGACTTCAGGGTGCCAAGGAAATTGACCCCTTTCATTTGTAAATTAGTTTTGTCACTGGGTAGCTTGACCATTGACTGGGACCAGTACTAATTGGCTTTGCTTTCTCTTCCCCTTCAGCCGAGAACCCTCCAAGGCTCCCAGCTCATCTGCCACAAGAACTGCGGCCACTGGGCAGTCGGCGCTTCCGGAGCCGCTGCCTGATACTACTTGCTTGGACTCCAGACCCAGAGAGGTGCGGCAAAGCCACAAATTTTACACCCCACCCACCCCCCTCCTGACCATTATTATATAGACCTCCTTGCCCGCCCTCCCTGTCATTGGCTTTCCTACAAATCTATCCTCCCCGCCTCCCTAGGATTCTCACAAACATATAAATATTGGGCTGTTGCTTTAGGTTCAAGTGTCCCATCCTAACTAACCCATCACAGTCTCCCCTACCACTTGTCTCAGATCAGATTTTTGACTTCTTATTACTGTCCCTAGTCGCTGTGTCATAGTAAATTCTCCTTGCTCCCTACAAGTGGTTTCAGCACCTACATCCCTTTGCTAACCCTGTGGTGTATAGCCTTAGCTGGTGATACTTCTTAGATCAGGTTTATTACTTCTCATAACTATCTCTAGTGGCTGTGCCATAGAAACATCTCCTTGCTCCCTTCAAGTGGTATCGGCACCTATATCCCTTTTCAGACCCCGTGGCGCACAGCCTTACCTGATGATACCTTGCCCAGATTAAGCCCTTACAACTGTTTCTCTTTCTGATCCCCAGACTTTAACCATGAAACTTGCAATCTGGCTCTACACTTATTAGGGTACACACCAGATGGAATTTACCCCAAAGAGGACTCGTAACCCCTACCACAAGAATATCTACTCATGGAGTCCCTATACAGTTCGTGCTATGCCCCCAAGTTGTCATACCCACTTTCAGCTGAGTCTCCCTCTTGGACAGTCACCGGCATCTCATTACCTACCCAAGGAATGCTACCTACTCAGCCCAGTACCTGCATCTACCAGTGTCATACGGCTAGGGTCTTAGCATGTGTACCACTAGGACTGAACGGTACAAAGAATAGGTCCTTGCAGTCCTATGCCAATACTTCCACTAGCCAAAGAAGGTTTAGTTCTTCCAAATTATCACTTGTTGCCCTGAAGAAAGTTGTGCTCCTCCTCTTGCTATGCTCAGGTAATGTTAAACTTAACCCAGGTCCTATACAAGCAATTCCTTCAGCGTCTGAAGTCACAAAGTATAAAGGTATCAGCTTTATGCATGTTAATGTGTGTAGCCTCTTAAAGAAACTCACCTCAATACAGGCTTGGGCTATCCACAGGGAGCCGGATGTACTTGTCATATCTGAATCCTGGCTTTGTCCATCCACGCCAGACAAAGAGGTCAATATCCCCAACCATCTGTTATTCAGAGCCGATAGACTAACCAGATGTGGTGGCATAGCCATCTATGTTAAGGACAAGTTTACGGTTGCTACCCTTGACACTACATCAATTGCCAATGCCTTTGAACGCCTGTCCTTAAAAATTGAAATATCTACATCAATGGCCCTCCGTGTCATAGGATGTTATAGACCCCCGTCCTCGGGGTCACAGCTCCTGTCCCACCTATCATCTACTATGAGCACCGACACAGTGGAAACAATTATACTAGGGGACCTTAACTACGACTGGCTGTCAAGCGCATCTCTTCCACTTAAATCCTTCTGTGACTCTCATGGGCTCACTCTACTTATTAATGAACCCACTTGTATCAATAAGAAAAACCCTACGAAAAGTAATCTATTAGATGTACTTCTAGTAAGTAAACCCCATTTCTTTTCCCATGCTGGGATCTTTTCTGCTGATGTTAGTGACCATTGCTTCATTGCTGGCATAAGAGCAGTCCCTAAACCAACAGTCTCAGCAAAGTTCTCTACCAAAAGATCAAAATGGAATTTTGACCCACTTGCATATATCAATGACCTGAAAGCCTCCCTGCTTTGGCAGACCTTTTATTTAGCCAAATCAATAGAAACAGCATATGCCATTTTCAATGAAATTGTATCCAGTATTCTTAACACCCATGAACCCTTAGTCAAAACCTGCATAAAGACTAGAAAGTGCCACTGATTTACAGCAGACATCAAGGCAGCACTATTAAGAAGAGACAAGCTCTGGAATCTAGCACGCAAATCCCACAAAGCCAAAGACTGGCATGTTTTCAGAACAGACAGAAACCACTGTACAAAGCTAATTCGGGAAACCAAGTCCAACTTCTATCGCTCTGAACTCGACACTGCCTCCAACTGCCCTACCAAGTTATGGTCCACAATAAAAAGAACTTTCTTGTAATACCACAGGAAACACTCTCACCTCAAAAATGATTTCTGACAATGTAACTATCAACAATAGAGAGATACTACAAGCCTTCAACAATCACTTTGCTACTGCAGGGCTAGCTTTTGATAACTCACCTGCATGCAACCTATGCTCCCAGCTTAACACGCAACCTTCAGAATCTAGTCCCTCAGATGCAGTCTTTTCATTCTCTCCTGCCTCACCAAAAGAGGTCGAAGATCTCCTCCTCCAGTTGGACACCAGAAAAAGTGCTGGCGCTGACTCATTCAATTCATACTACCTAAAGACTGCCTATCATGTCTTGGCCATACCTATTACGCATCTATTTAACTTGTCCCTTTCTCAAGGGACCCTCCCCAAACTGTGGAAGACCACACATGTTATTCCGTTGTTTAAATCCGGAGACCCCTGTGATTTAAACAGCTACAGGTCCATCTCTCTTCTCCCGGTACTATCAAAACTTCTGGAAAAAATCATGAATGCCCAGCTGAAATCTTTCATAGATGATACTAACCTGCTAAACCCAATGCAATCTGGTTTCAGAACTGAACATAGTACAATCATGGCACTGGCCAAGGTGACAAATGACTGGCAGCCTGAGCTAGAGAACAAAAAATTTGTCTGCGTCGTTTTTCTAGACCTAAGTAAGGCCTTCAACACTGTCAACCACAGCCTCCTTCTTTCTTCATTAAAAGCTATTGGTCTAGATTCTACCTCCTTGTGTTGGTTCCACAACTACCTTTCTGATAGGCACCAACAGGTCAAGGCTGAAGGTGAACTCTCCCCCTCAAATCTGTTAAAAAGAGGTGTCCCGCTGGGATCCATTCTGGGGCCACTCCTATTTGCCATCTACATCAACAATATAGATTCAGGCATCAATGAGGCAAAAATTCATCTGTTCGTAGATGATACAGTGATCTACCTAAGCCACACAACTCCTAAAACTGCCTGTAGTGACCTGCAAGCTGACTTCAACATACTTCAATACCAGCTCCTTAGTAAAAAATTGCTACTTAATGTCAAAAAGACAAAGGTGATGCTATTTTCACCTATTAATGATGAGCCTACCCTGCTCTACTCCCCATCACCACCCACCTTGGAGAAACTCTGGAATTTGTGCCAAAATTCAAATACCTGGGGGTCTGGCTAGACTTCAAACTCTACTTTGCAGACCACCTGGAGGATTTGTTAAAAAAACTGAGGCAGAGACTAGGTCTCTTCTTCAGGTTAAACCGCCTACTAACTACAAAGGCCAAGCGACAGCTAGTTCAGTCTATGTTCCTTTCCCTAATTGATTACGTCGACTTTATATACAGCCAATGTGCTACTTCATACCTCAGTAAATTGGACATACTTTACCACAGAGCCCTGCGCTTCATCACTAGTCTCCCCTTCTCCACCCATCACTGCTCTTTATATGCGGCCATAGGTTGGACTTCCCTACACTACAGATGAAATAAAAATGCAGATCTCTGGACATACAGAGCTATCACTAGCAAACTTCCTCAGTACATTGTTGATTGCCTGACTCTCAATATGCCTGGAACCTATGCCCTAAGAAGCTGTTTACTGATTTCTCTGAAAGTGCCCAAAGCACTAATGCATTTTGGGAAAGCTTCCATAGGAGTCGTTCTACCGTCGCTCTGGAATGTGCTACAGAAATCATTGAAACTGAGGACTCCTGTTAGTTTCACTGTGTTTAAGACCTTATACTCAAAATACATTACAGAACCCTGCAACTGCTTCCAATGATCCTAGCTTACTTACACCCCCCTTCCACATCCTCCCTGCTTTTCACATCATCCTTCCTTCTTGTATCAGTGCAAAACTTGTCCCTGAGCCACCAACGTAACTACCACCCTAAATCTCACCCACCTATTCCTTGTATACCCAGAGTATCTAATTCCTTCACTCCTAGTATTATCCCAGTTCCAGACCCCCCCCCCACTGGCTGCCCACTTCTCCCGACACATCTCCCCCTTGATATGCCTGGGTCCTTTTAAACTGACTATATATGTCTCTTCGCTTGTAGCATCCACTTCAACTAATCTCTTCACTGGACTATAATGCCTTTACCTTACAGGAATACTAAACCATGTATGATGTTGTATCTGGTATACATTTTTACTGACTTGCTACCCTATTGTTATGTATACCCTTATCGACTGTCTTTTACCTGAACCCAAATGTGTTTTTACTCATCCTGTCTATTGCAGGCCCACCTATACTGTTGTACTCTTGCATCTACTGTCTATTTGTCTGTATATAAATGCATTATTACTTGTCTTGTGTAATGCAAGTCCACCTTGTAAGTGAGCTTGCTCAATGCTGTTCGCCTGGATAAATAAAGAATTTGATTGATTGATTGAAGGTGGAAGATAAACACAATGTTGAGACATGTTTTTGATGACATTTGACGCGTTTAATTGATTTTTTTTAGAGATTACTATACAGTTCACACACATAATTAGTGTAATGTGAAAGTGCATATACCCAAATGTCAATGTAAATCTAACACATTTCATTACAAGTTGTTCTCCTGAAGGAAGATTTTACTGTACAAGGCCTAAAAATGGGCTTGGGTAGGTGTGTTATTGAGGGTATTGCATAGATCATCTATTATTGATGCTCCACCCCAGGCGTGACGTTATCCTAGCATGACACACACCCTGTCATGCATTATTCCTTTATTGATGCTCCACTCCAGGCACACACAATATGAAAATCAACAACCCCTTGATACGAAGCAACAGGACTTAGTTAGTACAAGGACAGGAACAAATAGGAGACTAAGTAAGTGGGTAGACAAGCATGATAATGGTAAGTCAAATAACATTTCAAAAAGTCTCACTATTGTAATACATTTTTTACAAATGCATCTGCACAGTTGACAATTTTTGTAAAAAAATAATAACAATGGGAGTTATTCAACATATGTCCACAGGTGCCATGCATGCAGGTGGAGGGATTTCAGGCCCAGATGCACCAATCTGCCCTGCTCCTGAGTCAGAAGATCATGGCGGAGAGGCAGAGGTACTGGGAGCTCCATCGATAGCTATTGAAACAGGGGGAACCAAATCTGATGAGGCCAAAGGGGGACTATTAGAATCATGCAAGCCCCTCCCACCTGTAGCTTCAGGAGAACCCTCAGAAGCACTGGGATGGGAAGAAAGGTGTACAAGAACCTCCCTGTCCAGCAAAGAGACAGAGCATCTCACCAGAAAACACCATGCCCAGAAACGAGCAAGCAAAAATTGGGTAGTTTTGTGTTGGATGGGGAGATGAAGAAGTCTATCTATGGCCAACCCCACAGGTCAAATAAGCTTTCAACCACCTCTTGAATTAGCTCCCACTCATGAACCCTGACAGTGGTGTGGCTGAGATGGTCTGCCAGAACATTGCTGATGCCCGGCACATGGACAGCAGTCAGGCGGAGGTCGTGCTGGACTGCCCAGTACCAGACTCCCGTCACCCCCTGGCATAAAGGGTACAAGTGAGTGCATCTCTGTTTGTTCAGGTACCAGACCACTGACATATTATCAGTATGAATCAGGAGTGTCCCTGTACATAGAAGAGGCTGGAAATCTTGGAAGGCATACAATACTGCCCTCATTTCTAACACATTAATGTGTAGAGATGCTTCCAACTGAGACCATGTTCCCTGGGTCTGATGGTCTCCTAGGTGGGATCCACAGCCTTGACATGAGGCATCCATTGTAAGGGTCATGCTAGGAGCAGGGGGTTGAAAGGGGAACCCCATAGAGAGATTGGACAACTCCTGCCACCAAAGAAGATCCTTCTCCATGTACCTTGACACTAGGACACTGTGATCCAGGTTGTCCAGCCACCAATCCCATTGAACATGAAGAGTCCATTGGGTAATCTTCATATGCAGTCTGGCTAGAGGAACTATAGGGATTGCAGCTGCCATCAGCCTGAGAAGATGAAGGATCAACTGGGCTATGGTCCAGTGTGAGCTAGCCTCTAATCTGGCCTGTTCCTGGAGGGTCTCTACTCTGTCTGATGGGAGGAAGGCCCTGCCCTGCACCATATCCAGCACCACCCCAAATGAATTATAGGCACTGGGAGGGGAGAGGTGGGACTTGGGATAATTGGCTGTTATTCCAATTCTGGAAAAGAGGTCCAGGGTGAAGGAGAGTGACTTCCTCAGACTGTCTGTGATGGGGCTGATAGAAGCCAATCATTCAGATACAGGCACAATTAGATCCCTCTGCCTAGAGGGTGGAGGGGCATTGCTGCTATTCTGGGTCAGCTTTAACTTGTATGAAATAAATCATTTTTTAACTTGACCTAGTCTTCAGTTCATTCATGTCAGGTCAGATGTTTTGATGCTCCACTCACCTGTTTTTTCACAGTCCCCCACATCCCTGATTCTATGGAGGAAAAAAATGTTCCCCTGAAATTAGAGGTGGGGAACATGTAAAACAAGTGTGCTTTTTCTTCAAGAAAATCCCCAAAACTCACAACAGAGCATGTAAACCCCCCCCCCAGAGCTTCTGGGGACCTAGTGGCACCAGGACCTCTATGTGGAAGTCTTTCACAGATCACAGTATATTACAAAAACTGCATATGGGGTGGGTGGTTGATGGCACTGTTGGACAGCCAGTTGTCCACAACCATTGGAGGTGCTGCAGACTGTAATGCCAGCCAGAGCCTCCCACACCCCTGATTCCATGGAGAAAACAAAAAATTTCCCCTGAAATTAGGGGTGGGAAACATGTAACGAAAGTGTGTTTTCTTCAAGAAAAGCCCCCAAACTCACCACAGAGCATGTAAACCCCCAGAGCTTCTGGGGACCTAGCAGCCCCCAGATTCCCAGCCTTTATGTAGAAACTTTGGTTCAATGTTAAAATAGCACAACTGTAATAGAGCAGCACTTAAGAGAGTGTACTTTTAAGTGCAGCATCAAAAAAGTATTGCTGCAAAATATTGGCTGCACTAAACAGCATACTGTATGTCTACATTGATAAAAAAGCATATAAAGGCTTTTTTGACAACATACCTGCTCAGTTCAACTGACCTATGTATCCAGCATTGTGTATCACGCATCAATGGTCCATGCATACCTCGCACCCAGCATCTAGTCCAACCCCATAACCTCCCTTGCAGCCCATAGCAACCAGTCTAACGAACTGAGACACACAGCTAATTGATGCAAAAAAAAAGTTAATCTTTATTTCAAACAAAGTAAAATAAATCATTAAATTCAACTATGTTAGGGAAAAGGTCTGGTAAACGTAGCAGAGGGGAAACCTTGTAGGCTGAGTTTTACTGCACAGTCAGGACTGCTGAAATGAATTTGTCTTAGGCCTGCAATTGAAAGTATAAGCAATGCCCCTCAAATACTCCTCCCTCAGTCGCTGTCTGTAATGATTCACAATTTCACCATTCCTCCTTGCAGTGTCCTTGTACTTCTTGCAAGTTTCTGAAATGGCAGTGTTTTCAACCAGCTGTTCCATCACTGTAGTATTGTAGTGCTGTGTGACCGGGAGCTCCTGCCGCTCTTGAGGACCGGCCTTTTCTTAAATCTGTTGCAACGGTTCTTGTATTTCTTGGCCTGGTCTATCCTTTACTATTTCTAGTCTCTAAGGTTGGCCATCTGTGGGCACCCCTTTCTCCCTCCCTTGACTGTGCTGCAGTGTCCTCTTTGATTTTCATTTTTCCCTCTCAGGTCCTCATACAAGTAGGTTGTGGTGGTGACCTCCAGGCATGTTTGGAGTGGGTTGTGTTTGTCATTGTTGGATTTGGTGTGTGGTGGCACTATGTTATGGAATGCCTTGATATATATGCCTTGGGTTTGTGAGGCCTGTAGTGTTTAATGTGCCATGGCACTTGGTGTTTTGATAATGGTAAAAAGTACTAGGTGACTATTATAGAAATTAAGCTAGTTGTGTTATTTAAAATGCATGTATAGTGTTGTAAACTTAAGTAAGAAATGTGATGATGATTTGCATATATTCCATGATGCATTGAATTATGGAAATATGTGTGATGTTATATTTCTTTGAAACTTGATTTGTTGCCAGTTCCCTTTGGGGTAACCCTTCTTTCAGTGATTCTGCATTGAGGTTTTTTGTTTATAGCTTGTTTTCTTTTTTTTTCTTTTGGAGCCCCCACCAAGCAAGCAAATGGGGCCTGCATAGGGGTTATGGCTACAGCTCAACTGGTGAATGGGATCAGAGATCAGTGTCAGAAGGTGCTGGCTAAGTGCAAAGAAAGGATATACATAGTCTATTGCTGCAAACTGATGTACTGAAGAAGGAATATGACATTGCTGAAGCTTATTTTCGGTATTTTGAATAAACATCACACAGAGATTGTGTGTTGAACTTGAAATTCGGTGTCTGGTCCATCTGTTATCCCACAACCCATCCACAGACTTGGTGTCAGAGTGGGATAACTTGCTGGAAGTGTCTGGACTGGCAGAAGAGGAATGTTTTCTGGTGGATATTGTCCAGGTATCCGAGATGGACCAATGCACCAGGAGTTGCCAGAAGAGAACCTGGAGAAGAAGGTCCGTGTGGAGTTCTGACCAGAACTATGGCTGACAAACAGGAAGAGAAGCTACTGCCTGGACTGGATCTAGGAGCTCAGAAGATGACCTAGCCTGAAGATGACGAAGAGATGCAAAAGGATGTGGAGCTACCATGGGGTCGATGCAGACTGGAGGTGCGAGAGACAACACCCTGGAGGCGGAGAGCCTGATGAGGATGATCCACTGGATGAGTGGGCAATGGCTGGAGGCAGCCCGACTACACAGAGAGGCAGAAGACTGGAGCCAAGTGCTCTAGAGGTTCCTGCCACAGAGTTTGGACAAAGAGTTGGAGGAGGATTTTTCGTGGGCTCAGTTTGAGGACGGCCCCCTGACCAAGCAGGACATTCCTTTGTTGTCTATGGTTGCAGGATGTTACCTGTTGGAGGTTGGAGTTGCAAGTATGGAACCTGAATGCGAGACCCAGGTAAGACTGTACCTAGTGATATTGTGCTGGGGTTGAAGATTCCAAGCAAGCAAGGAGAAGCCTACGAGGCTGAAGGGACTTTTCTTGTATTGATGCAGCAAAATCTATTAAAAGTATTGACTGGGGTATACTGCAGGCTAAAAATACTAATATTGTCAAACTGTTACAGTATGTTAAAGGTAAGGAGGGTTGAGGTCATTTAAAAAAATGTCTCCCTTGGAAAAAGGGAAACTCTTACCTAGGTTACAAGGTATTAGATGGTAACAGATGGCTGAGAATAGCACAGTGATTAAAAGGATGTTTACTAAGACACCCCAGAGTTAAAAGGTTTAGGAACCTGCTGTTTAACATTGCAGGATATTCAGCATTGGGAGGTTCCTTGGCGTCCTGTAGGTTTCTGTAGAGACCTACCTGGGGATAAGACGACTAAGGATTTGGGGTCATAGGTTATAAAAGGTTGAAATAGCAGAGTAGAAACTACTATTGCTCCTTCCATATTCCCACAGACACTTTGTGTAAGACAGAGGGGTCAAGTTAGTTACAGACAAGGCCAGAGGTGGCTCTACAATGGTCCCTTTCTGTAGGCAGAAGTGTAGCAAGTTTGGTCAGGGGGTGGGCCTGATATCAAAGAAAGAGGTACCCAAGGGCAGACAAGGAGTCTGAGGTAGTACGTGTGTTTTATTCTTTTCTGAGTGAAAACCTACAAAGGAGAAGTGGGTGGAAAATGGATTGGAACCTGTGCTGGGGTAATACATTGAGTGTCTACCCTCAGGTGTCTTTATCTGTGACAAGTGAAATGAATTAAGAGTAATAGTGGGTTTATGTAGAGGGGCTGAACCTGGGAATGGGCCCATGCTTAAAACTGACTTGTCTGGTGGGGTTGGAGCAGGTAATTACTCACCCCAGAGAAAGTCTTTCTATGGCACTGGACTTTACAGCCATCCAGATTTTTGGTTTAGAAATATATTGGACTTTCCCTAAAAGGAGGTGGGACGGTACCTTTAGTCTCTGCTGAGAAATGTGTTTATGCCTCAGGGTAATGAATGATGATGTCCACTATGTTTATGATGAAATATTAATCGTTAATACGGACCCTGAGATGCAGCTTCTGAAGATGGATAGGTAGAAGTTCCATCCCTTCCTGGGACAGGAAGATGGTAAGCAGTCTGCAATAACTGCTTCCCTCTTAAGGTGGGGGATATGTGACCAGGAGCTCTTGCCACTCTTGAGGACCGGCCTTTTCTTAAATCTGTTGTAACAGTTCTTGTATTTCTTGGCCTGGTCTATCCTTTACTATTTCCAGTCCATAAGGTTGGCCATCTGTGGGCACCCCCTTCCCCCTCCCTTGACAGTGCTGCAGTGTCCTCTTTGATTTTCATGTTTTCCTCTCAGGTCCTCGTACAGGGAGGTTGTGGTGGTGACCTCCAGGCATGTTTGGAGTGGGTTGTGTTTGTCACAGTTGGATTTGGTGTGTGGTGGCACTATATTATGGAATGCCTTGATATATATGCCTTGGGTTTGTGAGGCCTGTAGTGTTTAAAGTTCCATGGCACTTGGTGTTTCGATAATGGTAAAAAGTACTAGGTGACTATTATAGAAATTAAGTTAGTTGTGTTTTTTAAAATGCATGTATATTGTTGTAAACTTAAGTAAGAAATGTCATGATGACTTGCATATATCCCATGATGCATTGCATTATGGAAGTATGTATGATGATGTATTTCTTTGAAACTTGATTTGTGCCAATGCCCTTTGGGGTAACCCTTCTTTCAGTGATTCTGCATTGAGGTTCTTTGTTCATAGCTTGTTTTGTTTTTTTTTCTTTTTGAGCCCCCACTTTGCAAGCAAATGGGGCCTGCATAGGGGTTATGGCTACAGTTCAATTGTTGAATGGGATCAGAGATCAGTGTCAGTAGGTGCTGGCTAAGTACAGAGAAAGGACATACATGCTCTATTGCTGCAAACTGATGTATTGAAGAAGGAATATGACATTGATGAAGCTTAGTTCCTGTATTTTGAATAAATATCACACAGAAATTGTGTGTTGAACCTGAAGTTCGGTGTCTGGTCCATCTGTTATCCCACAACCCCTCCACATGCTGCTCAGATTTCAAAAGTCAAGAAACTGCCAAATAGAGGGATGGTGTGCACCCACAAAATGATTGAATTTTCTGTGCCAGGCTTCCACAGAGTTTATTGTGTGAGGCAAATCTGTCTGCACTGATTCAAAGCAATTCCACAGTTCTGTTGGAAACATAGGACCCCATCTCTCTCCTCTAGCCAATGGTCTACTGAGCCATGTGTCCTCAAAATAATCAATAAGAGGAGACAACATGTCACTGTTTGTGGGGTAAAAGTCAATATTCATTACTGTATCAAATGTGGGCAGAACATCATTCAGAGGGACATAAGCCAATGCAGGCAGATATCTAATGTGAAGTGAAAAGTTTGGGTCTGCCATGTATTGCCCGCACACATCTAGTAACTCCTGACTTTTCCTCCACAACGCATGGCAAAAGTGAAAAAAACAGCTTTGCATTGTAGCTGACGGAAAGGCCAATTTAAAACCTTTAATGACTGCAAACTCAAAGTCAAATAAGATTATTTTGGGGTGCAGTGTCCCACACAGGCGGTGTAACTCTGTAAACAGCCTATTATAGGACACAGCAATGTGGTTTGCCATAGGGATATATACAAGAGGAACAACCTTATTGTATCTAATCACATGTAGGGTATACAACCGTGTGAATATTGTGGGACAACATTTGAATGTCCCATCTGCAAACCAAATGGGTGGCAGACTTCAGGTATTCTAAGTCTTTAGATGTAGAAAAAATCAATATGTGGTTAGCAGCTGCCCTAGTATTATACAGGAGAAAAGGTTCTTTTAGCATGGTGAGAACATATTTGGCAGGTAACACAAGAGATGTAACATCAGCTAGCTCGGGGGGGGAGGGGTTGAGCTCTGGCATGTCTGTTTCTCCTCATAGTTCATTTCAGCAGTAGTATAGCTGGAAGTTGGCTGGAGACAGACAGTGACATTTGAGATATGCCAGAAGCCACAGTTTGGCACTTTGACTCGCATGTTGTGGCAGCCCGGTCTTTCAGTTCTGAAATCGCCTCCTTCACTGCCATGACTGCGGGGTCTGGTACATGGTTGTGGTCTCCTATTTTTTAAGTAGCTTAGTGCCATCCAAATGCAGTCTCATACCTCAATGCCCCTTATTGTATTCCGAACATTTCCAATATGACTTTGTAGAAGAAATGAGGGCTCTGTGATACATAAAGCCATCGAAAACAATGAGCTCACTGATCTTCTGGCTCTTCACAAAGCGCACTTCCATTTTCCAAAGCAACAGCAATATGGGTAACAGTAAAAATCTAATTGTTGATGGATACACCTTGGTATTTATTGACATTCTAATTGTTTTTTTGTACCCGGATCATCACACCATTTTGGAATAGCGTTATTTTGACTTGCAGTATTTATTACTTGCGCTGAATTGTATGTGTTATTTTCACTCGCTCTATTCTGGTTAAGCAATAATAACCAGATACAAGAAAGCTTTCACAGATAACAGTATATTACAAAAACTGCATATGGGGTTGGTAGTTGATGGCAAAGTTGGACAACCAGTTATCCACAACTATTGGAGCTGCAGACTCTAATGCCAGGCAGAGTCTCCCACACTCCTGATTTCATGGAGAAAAAAAATATTCCCTTGAAATTATGGGTGGGGAACATGTAGCAAAAGTGTGTTTTTTCTTCACAAAAGCCACAAAACTAGCCACAGAGCATGTAAACCCCCCAGAGCTTCTGGTTGATACTAGTCCCCCAGATCCCTGGCTTTTATTTGTCCCAATTCAAAAATATCATATCTAAACACCCCCCTAAAAAAGAATTCCTGCTTATGCCCCTGAATGAAGACAGAAGATTTTAGCCATTCTCACTGTCTTGGCAATCTTGGCCTTAAGCTCCTTGCCTTGGATAGCTTCCATCTTTGACTCGATTGAGGCCAGGGAAGATTTTTGATAGGAAACCATATAAGCCACATAATTAAGTGACCTGAGGGCACAAGTGGAGGAGGATTTGATCTTGCAGCTGAAATTATTCTGCTGCTTAGAATCCTTACCAGGAGTCATGCTCAAAAGTTAGGTTTAGAGGACCGGTCGTGGGCAGCCGTGATAACAACCAAGTCTGCATTAGGATGGCCAGTGAGGTGTGTGACCCCATCTAGGGGGTGGTACACCCTGTCTGCCTTTTTTGAAACAGTTGGAATGGAGGACGGCTGTTACCAGGTAGTGGATGTCAGGTCTTCATAGTGCCCTGTCCAAGGCAATATGGGAGCTGTGTCAGTCATGTCTAGATGCTCCACAAGCCCTTTCTGCTTTTGATCCCGTTTCTAAACAGCTCAGACTCAGACATTTTATATAGTTATGAAGAGTTCAGCAAAGGAAAGGTCCTCCAGAGGGAAATTCCGGGAATCCTTAGGCTGAGGCTCTATAGGTGTTTGTGTACCAGAGCTGGAGGACAAGTCGCAGTCAGAGTCCAAAGAGTGGCTGCTAGGGATCTGAACCCCTTTTAGAGAAGTGTCATGGGTTTATCCCTGACCTGGTGTCTAAAGGAGCCTTCTCTGGAAAGGTGGGGATCCACAGGAGAGGCTTATCTAGAGGTCAGAAAGGAGGCAGGAGTAGAGGCCACCACTGGTTTCCAACAGTCAAGCTCTGAGGCTAGTTGAGTCTTCTCCTCCTAAATCGGGGTCTGAAACACTGCCTGGATATCAGCCTGAGGCTGCTGTGCAGGTAAAGGCTGAGGAGGAGATGGTGGAGGAGGAGGCTGCTATAATGGATAACCCGGCATCTGATATTGAGGGTATCCATGAGCCAGATAGGAATAGGGAAAGCCAGAAGTAGCATAACCTTGATTAGACATTGCCTGGCATCTGGTACCCTGGTACAAAATGGGGTTAATGACCAGGCGTTGAATACCCGGCAAAGGGTACATTAGGATTGTGGGGTGAATAGCCTGTAACTTTGCCCATAGGTCCAGATGGAAGGGGCGCTGAAGGCCCGGCAGGAGGTGGGGCTGAAGACCTGGCAGGAGGTCCAGAAGGACCAGATGTTGGCCCCGTAGGGACATTCAAAGGGGCTGGCACTGGATCAGGCACAGGAATGTCAGGCACTGGAAGATTCTGTGCCTGGAGGCTTGATGGAAGGCCATCCAGCATTTGAGGAAAGGCCAGAGTACCAGATATACCCTAACCCGGTGAAGGGTCACATGGTGAATGGTCACTAGGCATCGGAGTGTGAGTAGAACATGACGGAAGATCCACCATCATCTGGGGAGCCAAAGTCCAAGATGGTGGAACCTGTTTGTCCAAGGGGGCTTGGGTTGAGGAGGTCCCGATGGGAGGTCTCCGGAAGGATTAACAATAGGTCCAGTAGGTGAATAAGGAAGAGACGGACCTGGTGAAGGAGGGGAAACCTCCAGATTAGTGTCCACCTCTGGCTCTTGATCTTCAGGCAAGCCCGGAGAGTCTGGTTGTATTAGTGGGCATGAGGAACACTCAAAAGGCTGTTACATGTCAAGCAGCTGGCTCAACTCAATGTCAGGGGTATACTGTGGCCCTGATGGGAGAGCCCCAGCTGTGTGGTCCCCAGAGGAACCGGGGAGTGACTTGTCAGCCATGGCAGTGCAGACATCAGAAGAGCTAACATTCAACATATCAGCCTGGGCCATGCAGACAACAGCGGAGCTGGAGTACAGTTTACCAGCTGTGACCATGTGCTCTTCAGTGGGGCTGGGGAGTGACTTATTGACCTGGATGTTGGCGATAGACCCTGAAAAAGATATGGGCCTAAGGAGCACAATAGGGGTTCTATTATCCAAGAAGAGCCCTGACTGCACTGTGAGTAAAGCAGGCAGGGAGGCCATGGTCTGCTCCATCAGAGTGGTAGGAAACATGGCAGTAGGGGTACTTGCTGAAGTGGAGGCCCCTTGGTATCAGTGGTGCCCAGTGGTCTCCACCAAGTGTATTGAGACCTATCCCAGTCTCAGTGCCTTTCCTTGTCTTTTTTCCGGTTCTGGCATTGGAGAAGAGGATTTTTCCCACATATTCTGCAGTTCCTTTTCCATCAAAGCTGGGCACTTCTCCAACAAGTGGGTTTTGTTCTTTTTCTGGTGCCTAATCCATGTGGCCTGGTTGAAGGACTGGCAGGGTGCACAATCCTTGACCCGGAATCTGGGGCCTAGGCAGATCACGCAGCGGGAATGCTCTTCAGGATGCAGGATCTGGGTGCCGAAGGACTTGCACTTTTTCTTTTCAACACATCGCCCAACTGCTCATGTTCCTGAATTGTACCTCCAACTATATTCCATGCTGTAAATTTGTCACTGTTATTTATTTGCTTCCCCTTTCTTCTGTATATACACTATATATTCTGTTCTGTATATATCTCTGTATTAGACCTGTTTATGTTAGACCAATTTATACTGTGTTTTACTGTGTAATTGTTTGACCAGGTATTCTGTTCTCTCTTTTATGCTAAACTAGACATTTGTGTAAATGGACATTTTTGCTCACATACCTTTCAGTATAAAATTAAGATTGATTGAAAGATTAAAAACTGGACTGACAGACGTGAACCACAGCAGTTCTGTAAAAATCCAAACTGGCCATACTGGGTGCAACTTGCACAAATACTGTTGGTCCGGTCACTCTGGTTGCACTGTTCAGTCCAACTTTTATGTATCTGGTCAGCTCCTGGAAGTCTGTTTTTCAATCCTTCATTGACAGATTGAAAACAGAATTGTCAGGACCAGACCAGATAGGTAAAAGCCAGACCAGATCATCTGGAGTAAATGGATCAGCAATATTTGCACAAGCTGTGCCCAGTCCAGATTTTATAGCTCTGGTCCGGGTCTGGTGATCTGGTTTTTACTCATACCCCACTACATGTGGCTTAGTAACATACTGTACATATGGGATGCAGAGTCTAACCCATTGAAGGTTGAAGTTTCAGAAAACCATTATGCTAAAAATACCAAGACTCACTTCCCCAACCCCAAGTCACACTTAGTCCTCTACCAAAGTAATGCTTAAATATTGGTGAGTCTTCATCCACACCATTAAGCTTTTAATGCCATCATGACTACAATAAATACATACATAAATAAATACATGAAAGGAATAAACAAAACGGGTACAGAGGGGCTGTTCAAAGTAAGGGAAGAGAGGGCCACCAGGGGCCATGATATGAGACTGGAGCGAGGAAGGTTCAGGAGGGAGATGAGGAGACACTTTTTTAGAGAGGTTGATGGCTGGGTGGAATGCATTACCTGCAGAAGTGGTATCCAGTAGAACAGTGGACTGCTTCAAATGAGGATGGGACAGGACAAGGGGGAAGGTTAATGAAGGGGAAGGGTGGAAGGGAGGGGCAGCTGCAGAATAAGGGGTGCTAGCTGCACATTCGAGCAGACTTGATAGATCTCTAGGCCTTCATCTGCTGGCAAATTTCGTATGTTCATATGCCTCTCCTGCTGCCAGGATCTCCCCCATCCATGAAGTCCCACTCTACTTTGTGGCAGGCCCTACAAACCAGGTGATTTTCCAGGGAGTAGTTCTTTACACCATGGCCCAGATATTTAAACTGTGCCATTCTGTGGCGCAAGCCCTTATGCTGCTCAAAAAAGTTGCGCAGGGGTGTGACCAGGGTGATATTTAATGGAGTTCGCTGTTGAGCAACTCGCGCAGATCGCCTCAGCCACACAACCACTGGGCATGGACAGCGGAACTTGCGCCACCCGCAAGTGGTCAGAATGGAGCATTCAGATGCAGTGGCTCAAGTTCCATTGCGCCATGCACAAATCTGCGATATGCAAAAGGTGACATGCAAATGGGGCCATAATTTATGCAAGGTGCATGGGGGGCCATTTGCATCTAATTACGGCCCCATTTGCATGCCATTAGCATGCAGGTGCACCGATCCCCGACGACTTGCGCCTGGTCTCCTGCCAGGCAGCAGCCATCAGGGACCAACGCCCCCTGCAGCCTGATCCGGGCATAAAGTAATTCAACCCCCCTCACAGCCCAATTGCAGGCATAAAGTTATTCAACCCCCACCCCCGACTAGCCTGATCACAGGCAAAACGTGAGACAACCCCCGACTAGCCCGATCGCGGGCATACGCTAACCCCAAAGACCAATATCTCTGGTGGTCCAGTGGACCATGAAGCCCGATTGTGGGCATAAGGTTATTCAACCCCCACCCGACTAGCCCGATCGGGCATAACTTCAACCCCCTAGATCAATATCTCTGGTGGTCCAGTGGACCCAAAGCCTGATCGCGGGCATAAGGTCAAACCCCCAAAGTTCAATATCCCTGGTGATCTAGGGCCCCCACCCCACCCACCATGGGCCCCACCATCCGCTTCCCCCATCAGCGGCGGGTGGCGGCACCACCGCCTGCCACCATACCGCCCGCCGATCGAGCAGCTCTGGTAGGGCCACGCCCATTGGTTCAGAGCAAAAGCCACTGGGTGCAGCCCAAACCGTACAAGGCAATCCAGATATGTGAAAGAAAGGTACCCCTCCATCAACTGCCAGGTGTCATGCAACACCACTAGGTGCATCAATGTATTGCACCGCATTGCAGCAGGAGTACGCGGTGCATTCATATGGCACCACCGATCCTGTGCCAGTGATTTAACAGTGGGTGATCCCATGGGGCACCTAGTAGGTGAGCAGGACATGGGATGAGGTGACAGAGAGGCCTTGCAGGGGTGTCCAGAGCCAAGGCACTCATGGATGGGGGGTGGCGGTGTGCAGCATAGGAGTGGCCATAGGAACAGGCAATGCCAGGTGTTAACCAGCATATGTGATCCCCCTACAGGTGACAGTGCATACACCCTCCGGGCCTGGCTGCTCAATCCCATCCGGTGACCATTCAATGCTGTGGAGGAGTGGTACAACGAGGCATACATCACAACATCCAGCATCATAGAGTGAGTCTTTGGCATGCTCAAGATGTGATTCCATTGCCTACACAGATCCGGTGGTGCACTACAGTATAGCCCTCCGAAAGCCTGTGGCATATTCCTGGCCTGCTGCATGCTGCACAACATGACCATTGACCATCGGACAGCTGTCCAGATGGATGAGGGCAACAGCAGTGATAATGATGGGGCAGACGAGCTGGACGGGGGTGTGCAGCCACCCATGGAGAGGAGGGACACCAAGCTAGTGGCCTGTGCCAGAAGCCACTGAGACACCATTGCGGAAGAGCACTACAGGAACTGCAGGTAAGTACCATACAAGGTATCCTCACATGCACGGCACACCACACACAGACAGACAGACATGCACAGCCACACAGAGATGCATGCAAGGACACAGGCACCCACACAGCATTCATAGGTAACACACAAGCACACAGACACATGCTCACACCACAGTGGAGCAGCACAGGTGGATGCACCAACCAATGTGCCATGTGCAGGACACATAGGTTGCCGTACTCTGGCTGACACACACACCATTACTGCCACAGGTGCACAGTAGGGCACAGAGGAGCTGGTGGAACACAAAGAGAGGTGTGGTAAGCAATGTGTCACCACACACAGCAGCACAGCAGGCTGTGGCATGGGTCAGAGAGTAGGTGCCAGCACACAGGCAAGGTCAGCACAGTGCTGCTTTCATCATGCCCATGTCACAAGGTCCAGCAGCACTGCCCACACACATGGTAGACATGCCACAGGCCACACGTATGCAACACCACACACACAGGGCTGCACCCAGCCAAGTGTGCAGCAACCTACAGCAGTGTGTAACAGGATGGGGCAGCACACCCAGCAGGCCTACCATATGGTGTCACAGCCACCATGTAGGTGGCCACACCCAGACTGTGTGGCAGGCACTGGCTGCTCAACAGCCACTGGTGGTGTCACCAACACATTGACAAGTTTATGGGCCTGAGAACGTGACTAGGTCCTCAAGGGTGTGTAGAGACCAGCAAACAGACTACTGTCGGACATGTCAGGGATGGGCATGTTATTGGTCGGTGTCAGCTGTGCTGGGGTCACCAGTTGCCATGACCGTGGTGTTGATGTGGCACTACAGGGAGTCCTTTGTGCCCTGCCATGCCCAGTGGACACCAGTGATGCAAATCCAGCAGCAATGGTCCTGGCAATGTGGTCCAGTGATGCGGTCATGGCCTCCTGCAGCTGCCAGAGCTCACCAATCAGCTGAGCACATCCAATGTCCCCTCACTCAGTCAGTTGATGCACCTCCACCCACATACCATGTGTTTCTGCCCCAAGCATTGCCTGGTTGTCCATGGAAGCCCACAGAAGCCTGGTGTGCTCATCCAGCCTGCCAGAGCCTGGCGCATCATGGGGCTGCCGTTGACATGCTGGAGGGGTGGCAGCATGCCGTGCAACATCCCTCACCTGGGAATGCTGCACAGGCATCTGCACAGGTGGTGGGGACTGAGTGGGTGCTCTGACAGTGGTCCCTGTAGGGGGCTGCACAGTGGTCCTTGTAGCCCGATGCTGCATGCCATCAGCCTGCTGGACCTTCCCCATGGCAATGGCACCCACACCAGCACCCTGGCCATGGCCAGCACCAGCAGGGGCACCACGCGTCACTTTGTGGCCACAGTCTGGTGGTGCCTGCATGAGTGCCATACTGCCCATGCTGGCATCTGCCATCGGTGTAGGTGTCTGTCCCTGGGCAGAGTGACTTTTCTGGTGCTGCCTAGGATCAGGATTAAGCCATCATTACTGTCAGAGGTGCCCCACTCCAGTGTCGCAGGCACAAGCACCGTTAGGGCATCTGGGAGTAGAAGGTCGACCAGTGGGTTGTCATCACCCAGTCCTAGGAACTCCACAAGCCCCATACCGCAACGGCACCCATGGTCTGTGGCCTGAATTCCAGAAGATTTCAAAGGCACAGCCTCTCTAGGTCCCACGTAGCCAGCCTCATCCCGCACTGCACCCCTGAGGTGTGATGGAGCTGGAAGACAGAATGAGTGGTATCAGTGTTGACGGTGGCACAGTGCATGCCATGCCGTGTACTGTGCAATCAATGCATGCTCATCACTGACATACCAGGCCACACCAACGTATGGCTGTGCAGCACTGCATGACAAGATGGCCATGCCACAGGTGTGGCACAGATCATGCTGACCATGGTGTGTAGCTGCAGAACATGGGGTTGCACCAGCACATGGCTGGCAGGCACGGCCCCCCAATACAACCCCACCCCAAGGCCATGCCCCATGCATTGTGTTGAGCTGCAGCCTATGACCGCAGTGGCCCTGCCTGCGCCGGCACCTACTGTTGAGCATGCACAGCCACAGGGCATGTAAGGAGTCATGCACACCCTGGACCCTGCCTCACCCTCCCAGCACATTGTCCTAGGCAGCAGGCACACTGCACATGGGGGCCGTGGCCATGCATGATGTGCCCATGCACAGCATGTGCCACATCATGACACATCAGTCATGGGTATGCATCACACCTGCCATCACACAGGTACGCCGGTGGCATGCACATGCCGTCAACCCCCAATGTCATCAACATACTCACAGTGCTGTGATGGGCTGCCAACTGCCTGGAATCCACCACCTGGGACACCCTTGATGGCTGCACGGCTGATGGTGGCCACAACAAGTTCCTCCCCCACCATCAGGATGAGTGCCATAGCCGGGCCACCGCTGGTCCAAGTGCGTGCCACTCTGATGGCAGCAATCTTTTCCTTTATGTGCCTCCTGTCAGTGCCCATCTTCTTTTTACACTTCTGTGCACTGCAGTTGTGGTGGTCGTGGACACTCACATACGTGGCCACCTCCTCCCACCCTGTGGCATGGTCCTGCATGGTCCCAGTGGCCCCACTCAGTAGTTCCTCCCTCTCCAGGTAGACCTCAAACAGGGCTTGCTGCTCATCCTTCGTGAAGTTCGGCTTCCGCTTCCATGAGGCACCTGCTCCTCAGCTCCCTCTGACTCTGACATGTTGCAACCTATTGACAGTCAGGTGGTGCACCAATGAGCAGCATTGTAGCACTCTATGACACAGTGCAGCATTGACCCCCGGCACAGCAGTAACAGTAACTAATACAGTGTGGAGAGACTTATCACAATGGCTGCAAAACCTGTCAGTGACCTGTGCTGTGTTGTGGCTCTTTTATGGCTCAACCCATTCAAATGAGCCTCTGTGCAGCTGGTAATGAAATGCTAATGTGAGCGACTGCACCGGGCATTGGCTAATGAGGCTATCTGCATATGCTGGCTGAATTTTGCAGAATTGGTCTTTGCATAATGGACCGTATCGTGCGCAACGCAACTGTGACAGAGGACTCCGCTGGCTCACATCTGGAGCATGTATGATGCGCATATGCACACTTGCCATGAGCGTCGGTGGCAGGGCACCTTCCCAAGTGGTGTATCTCACATCTGATTGTACTGTGCATGCCTGTCCTATCATGCATGTATCCATAGGTGCATGCTGCACATGCAGCATGGATTCTCTGTAGTGCCGGACCATGCAACTGGGCCCACTGCGTAATGGCGGTAGCCATGCAAGGGCTATCACTGCATCATTGATGTGCAGCCTGTGTGGCGCCGCATGCCCTTCACAGTATGGCAGCTCTGATGGCCAACATGTACGTGGGTCATGGACGTGACCTTGAACTCCTGCCTGTACTTCTGGCATTGTGCATGGGTGGTACTGCGCCATAGGCCACAGTTGTGCATGTGTATCACACATCTACATGCTGCGCAATCATGGCCTGTGTGTTCCTGTCATACATGTGGTGCAGCACTGCTACACATGCTTCCAGTGCATGCCACATTGCCCCGCACTACCAGTGCTCTGCGCAGCTACTATGGCACAGTCAGCAGGACAGGTTAGATGTGCCAGGAATTGGTCAGAGGGAGAGATGGCCAACCTGGTGTCTTTGGTGGAACATCTAGTGGACCAGCTGTTTGGGGCAGGGGATCTGAATGTGGCATGGTCACAGGTGTGGGACCATGTGGCAGAGGGCCTTGAGAGGTGTACCAGTGTTGCCTGGATGGGAAAGCAGTGTCACCACCGGTATGGTGACCTGTGACACCATGACCCTGAGTGGCTGAGGAGACTGCAGGACCATGCCCACCATGGATCCATCCCACAATCAGGTAGGTGTCTCCCTGCATTGTGCATGCTGCCATCATCCAGCATTTGTGCTACTGGATGTGCTGCATGTGCATCTGCACCTGCACATGTGGGTCCTGGCACTGGTGGGTGGTGTGTGTCCAGTGGTGAGGCACCATTAGCCTGTGTGTTGCATGGTGACAGGGGCCCCGACACCATACCCCACACACAAGATGGGGTCCCTGCTTGGGCTGCAGCAGCGCTGTGCAGTTTGTGTCTGGCCTGTGGGGGGGACTGTTCATGGCATGCCACTCATGTCCCTTTCTGTCTGTGTTTCATCCACAGGGCCACAGATGCGCAGGAGGGCCAGGGAGGATGCCGCTCACGGGGACCAGTGCCATGATGTTGGTGCTCCAGCAGGGCCAGTGCAACACCAGGAAGGTGAGTGTGTGCAGCATGGTTCAGTCAGCATTGCAGGGCATGGGAAGGGTGGGGCCAGTACAACTCCAGGGCACTGCCACCATGCAGGGCTATGGCATGTGTCGGCACTCTGGCTCCACTGCCTGTGTTGGGTGGCAACATGTGTGGCAGGGACATGTGTGTGGCCTCTGTGTGGTGGCATCCTGTTGCTCTCACTGGTGGGGTGTGTGTGCATGTGTGTGTGTGTCCCATGGTGCATGCATGCTGCTGCTGGGTGGCTCTTGCATTGACCATGGGGGCATTGCTCCAACACTGTGTGGGCCTGTGCTCAGGGGTGGGTGCATGGTGCTCTCTGGCATGCAGCCCGGTATGTATGTGGGATGCAGCTTGGTCTGCTGTGGCTGTCTGCTGTGCACCTGCCATTGGCAGCTTCGTTCATGGGAGGGCACCACAGCTGTCCTATGCACACACAGCCCTGGAGAGGGCTTCTTCTGTGTGGGGCCTGACACTTGGTGGCTGTTCTGTGTTACCCTTTCACAGGTCATCCTGGGCCAGGTGGTGGACAGTTGCATGTTGGTGTCCTCAGCGGAGGTCTTCTGCAGCTCCAGCACCTGATACTGTGGCTCATCACATGCACGGTAGTGCACATCTGGTGACACCTGGCAGCCACAAGGGAGCTGGTGTCAGAGGTGCAAAGGATGTGCCTAGCAATGAGATGGCTATGGTGATAGCCAGTGCACTTTGTTCAAATTTCCCTTTCCTCCCTTCCCTGCCCTTAACCCGCCTGGACTGTTGTTTGTGTTCCCTTGTTCACCCTGCATTGTCTCCTGCCCATTCCACTTGTTGCCCCTCATTCTGTTTCATCGTGTGTTGTCCAATTACCCATTGCTGTGTTTGCTCTGTTGGCACCATTGTTTCTGTGTCTGCTTTTCTGTTCTGATTTATGTAGTAAAGTGTGTTCTGCCTTCTGCACATGTGTTTCTATGTCAGACTCATGTGTGGTGGTGTGGCTGTGGCACACTGTACATGCATGGTGCCTTCACACAGTGGCTGCAGCCTCATCCCATCCCATGTTGCCTGTCAGGACAGAGGTCATGAGGTGGTCAGGCCCTTCAGCCGTCCATTCCATGGGTGTTCATTGCTTCATCACATTGGTCACCAAGGTCTGTGTGGGGTGTCTGATGTTGTCCATGGCACTTTGGTCCTGTGCCTGTCCCGTGCCTCTTGCCCACTGTCCCCTTGTGGTTCACCCATGCCACTCCTGCCTTGCTCCTGTGCCCTTGTGCAGCCCGGCTTGTGTTCACTTGTGCATGGTGGGCTTTGCTCCACCTGCTAGTTTCAGCATGCGTTTTTACTGCTGCACAGTCCAGGTTGCTCTGGTGCATGTCTTGTTGTGCAATGGCCCATTTGTGTTATTTTCAATGTGTTTTGTGCAGGCGTATGTCTGTGGCGCATCCGCTGAATATGGCATAATTTTCTTATGTTGCACCTGGGTTGTGCTGCGCATCCCATTTCGCATGTTCAGGGAGTGCTTATATCTAGGCCATTGTGTTATTTCTCTGCGGTGTACTGCATTGTGTAGTGTAACTTTTAAATTCTGTATCTATTAATTGTGTATATGTCAGGACTACACTGAGCATATGTCCTTCCAAAAATATAAAGCTTTTACCAACCCACTGTACCTAATCACATTTCCTTTGATGTTTGACATACTGATTGCATGCAGAGATTACAGTGCTGTATACAGAAGACAACATCTAAAACCTCTCTTTGACAGGAACATGAATAACTACAGGACGTGGAGGAGATTATCCAGCAGCACGTAAAATTGCTTTGTCTCAGTGGCAGAGTGCACTAGTCTGAAAATAATAAAAACTGGAATAGCCACCAGCTTCTTCCGATAATGGTATATCAATCTGCTATACATAAAACTAGTGGAGTGACACCTCACAAAATGATGTTTTGACAAGGACAATTAGGCTGATAGTCCAGCACATAGCCGTCAGAAAAGAGCCAGAAAAACATATAAAAAGAAATAGAATGCCTAGACTTCAATCAGAAATATTCATGGAAAATATCCCAATTTATTACTGAAATGCAATGGTGCATTTTGTAACTAGAAGCGCTGAGGAACATATACTGCATACATATATAGCATTGATAATTAGGTGTCAACTCAGTGAAGCAAAAAGATGCAGAAGTACTAGCTATAAGTCCTTCATCTACATGAACCCAGATGTATGCATTCAGGCAAAGCTGTTTCAAGTAGCTATAAGATCCTTGGTCGAACAGCGACCATGGTAAAAGAGCTGCATGAAAGTCAAAAGTAAGTGAGCCAAACCTCTCAAAACTATACGAAGGAGTATCTAAAGTATAGAAATGAAATAATCTCACTAACGTATCACCAGTTAGCGGAGGTTTATAAAACTACTGAACACTAAGGGAAAACAAGAACTGACATACTATATTAATATTTAGCAACTGAGCTTAAAGTTCTTAAAGTGAAGATGCCACGTTTGTATTAGGATTTTGTGAAAACTGTTTTTGTCCTATACATTTCACTTTCTTCAGCTGCTTGTCTATGCACTTGATGTCAGAAAGACTATCTACCTGTGATGTCATCATATTGTTTATGACAACAGATTATGATACCTTTAGTGAAGGATTTTGACTTTGTGTTTAGACAAGCAGCAAGTACAGATGGATTGTAAGTACAAAGATGCAGTTTTCATGAATATTTTGCTAGAAGTTACAACAACTACTGTAATGCTGATGGTGCTACAGCCAGGGAACCAACATTTTGAAAAAAGGTGCATTTAGAAACCACACAATTTCAGAGAAAACCATATAGACAGAACCCAGCTATGGGTAACAGCATGTTGACAATTTAAGCAGGAAATTGTGGTAGCAATTATGGGAAGCTGGATTGACTGGCATTGTTGAACCTCACCCAGAATAGAATTGCAATGTTTAGGAGTAAAACAGGAGAAAATGATACTGTATTATCTAGTTTTGTTCTTGTCTTGAGTATGGACTAGAGGTCATAATCAGTGGATCTTAATGGGTAGATGCTTTGACAAGGCAGGAGAAGTGAAACAAGGGATAAGGGCAACTGCCTATTCAAAATGTTAAAGATGACACCACACAAGGTGTGGTCACATGAATATAAGGGGGCACCCAAGGTTGGAATACAATGATGGATGTAAAGTTCTGAGGCCAGGAAACAATGTCAGATGTTATCATATGTCCCATCCCACTTCTACAAGACAGTTTTTGAAGCTGCCAAGAAAGCAGACATTACAGAGAGGTTTGGGGAGCAGACACCATGGGCTATGGCTATACCGGCTTTGGGGGTGAGGTAGTGGCTGGCCATATAGGAGAGCCCTACCCTTGATTTTCTTGCCTTGCAGACTGAAGCCACATGTAGCGAGAAGTCCAAGGATGGGTCCAATGTGACACCTAAGTAATTAAAGGAAGGAATTGGAGAGAAGAAGGTTCCATCAGCACAAAAGATTGATAGAAGGGATTAACATTTCTTCTATCTACATTTTTCCTCCTTCCAGATCAACTGGACCCTTTCCACCTGTCCCCTCAGCCCCATCACCCTGGCATCCACTGGGACTTACCTGGATGGGACTGAGGTGTCCAGCTGGCCAGGTGCGGAGCCTGCAAAGAACAGGTGTCATCCTGCCAGTCAATCATTTTTCCTTTTCTCCCGCCCCCCCCCATTGTTGGGGTGCGACATGTCAACGTGAATGCATGGATACACATGCAGGTTGCGGAGTCCCACAGCTCCCTCCCTTTCATTGGAGTCTCCAACCCATTGTGCCCCTCAGGACTACATCTGGAGCAGTAATTCAGTGGGATTGCCAACCCACCATCCCAGAGAGAGGAGAGCTCTCCTCTGGACACTCGATCCTCTCCCTCCCCCGCCGACCCCCCGTGACCCACTCACACCATGAACATGGGTCGTCGGCATGGCAGGAGGTAAGGTAACAATGTTTCACTCAGCCCTCCATGCCACTGGGCCTGCTGGGATTAACATTTCTTAAGGCTAGAAACTGAACAAAAGAGCACAGCCTGTGTCTTGGTGGTATTCAAGGGTAGTTTGTTAGTTAATATTAGTCTATTAGGATGGCCCAACTTTCATTACAATGTAACCCGGTGAGTTCTGAGATAATCTAAACAACCTGACGCTTATTGATGGACAGCTCAATATTATTATTTTTGCAATTATGTCTATCTATGTCAAAGTCTCTAAAGATAATAAATTCATTATTTTGTACCAGGGACTCAAGGTACTAAAAAAAGATGGACTTGCCTGTTGGCTGTTAGCAGGGTCAGTGGGATATATAAACAGAAGCAATGTAATTTCTTGGAGTTTCTGAACAAGAGGACAGCATTACAAAACTCCAGTCATGGTCCAAGGATGGTGCCACTGCTAAGGCTGCTAAAGCTGAAATGGGCTTTGAAGTAAATGATGATGCCGACTCCCTTTCTTAGGTGTAGCCCAGCCACATCTCATAAAGTTATAGCTGGATAAGGAACAATATCAGTTGAAGTGGCCAGATAACCAATTGAGACTGGACTGGTGGGCCACTCACCTCACACATGAAAGAAAATATAAGAAAACAAAAAGCAATGCTCCCATTGTTGAGTTTGGCCAGAGTAGCAGACAGTAGGTGGGCTACTTGCACATAGTGTGGTAATGCTTCTTGTCTACTGGCGTCCATAATGACCTGATTGGGGTGTTGCATTATTTGTTAAGGCTGAGTGGGCACTCAAGTTAATATGCCACATACTGTACACACAACAGTAAGGTTGGATTTACTGTTGCAAGCACCATTGACTGCAGTGACCATGCTGTTTAGAACCCTTACCTAGCACCATTACTAGACATACTGTGTCAGAGACATTATGTGGGTCTTTGTGTTGATGTGATATTAAACACCACTTATCATCACACCAGTTTAAACAATGCTTCACTCGCGGGGATTATGTGGCATCTAACACCTTGGGGAAGGTGTAAACCTCTTGTTATACATACCACCCCATATGTTATCCTATATATCTTCAAGTGCAGAATCATTAAACAGTAGTAGCTGTTGCCTTACTACAACATGAAGAAGCATGCAGAAAATGATAAATACCTGACAGCTCATGGTTGGTGAAAGCGTCTTACATCATTCTGTCCTGCCTCAGTACCAGACATGCATCTGTTGAGCACTGAAGGACCTCACAGTCCCTGAATGGATCAAATGCTATGATACTTTGACTGCTCCTTTACAGGACTGCTCTCAGTCTGGAGCAAGGTGAGGATTTATCTCTTTAATGGTACCCAAATATCTATTAAATCATCAAGAATTGTTTGGTTTGCAGACAACAGTGGCCCATAACCAATTGTTTACTGCCACTTGAAGACTTGCAAGGAATCCTGCCTCTTCCCTGTGGCATGATAAATAACAGCCTTCTCAGAACACGGTCTTGGAAGATAAAGTAGAAACATTTCATGTTTAATCAAGTAATTATCCAAGCACATAGCTGATGTTAAGAGTTGTTTAAAGTTGTCCCATTTTGCAATGTGGAATTGTTTATACAGTATATATATATATATATATATATAAGACAAAGAACCTCTGTGCGTAAACACTGAGGCAAGGGTTGCCCCAAAGGGCATTTGGCTG